>OZ025249.1:7424515-7524497 GCA_964019135.1 Arenicola marina | reverse complement strand
CCACACGGTCACTTTCCGTACCACGGTCACCCTCCGCACCACGGTCACCCTCCGCACCACGGTCACCCTCTAAACCACGGTCACCCTCCGCACCACGGTCACCCTCCGCACCACGGTCACCCTCCGCACCACGATAACTCTCCGTACGACGGTGACCCTCCGTACCACGGTCACCTTCCATATCACGGTCACCCTCCATACCACGGTCACCCTCCGTACCAGTCACCTTCCATATCACGGTCACCCTCAGTACCACGGTCACCCTCCCTACCACAGTCACCCTCCGTACCACGGTCACTCTCCGTACCACAGTCACCTTCCATATCACGGTCACCCTCCGTACCACAGTCACCCTCCGTAGCACGGTCACCCTCCGTACCACAGTCACCTTCCATATCACAGTCACCCTCCGTACCAAAGTCACCCTCCGTACCACAGACACCTTCAATATCACGGTCACCCTCCGTACCAAAGTCACTCTCCGTACCCCGGTCAGTCTCCGCCCCACGGTCGCCCTCCGATCCCCGGTCATCCTCCGCACCACGGTCACCCTCCGCCACACGGTCACCCTCTGCCCCACGGTCACCCTCCGCCACACGGTCACCCTCTGCCCGACGGTCACCCTCCGTACCACAGTCACCTTCCATACCACGGTCACTCTCCGTACCACAGTCAACTTCCATATTACGGTCACCCTCCGTACCACAGTCACCCTCCGTAGCACGGTCACCCTCCGTACCACAGTCACCTTCCATATCACAGTCACCCTCCGTACCAAAGTCACCCTCCATACCACGGTCACCTTCAATATCACGGTCACCCTCCGTACCAAAGTCACCCTCCGTACGACAGTCACCCTCCGTACCACAGTCACCCTCCGTACGACAGTCACCCTCCGTACCACAGTCACCCTCCGTACCACAGTCACCCTCCGTACCACAGTCACCCTCCGTACCACAGTCACCCTCCGTACCACAGTCACCCTCCGTACCACAGTCACCCTCCGTACCACAGTCACCCTCCGTACCACAGTCACCCTCCGTACCACAGTCACCCTCCGTACCACGGTCACTCTCCGTACCACAGTCAACTTCCATATTACGGTCACCTTCCTTACCACAGTCACCCTCCGTACCACAGTCACCCTCCGTACCACGGTCACTCTCCGTACCACAGTCAACTTCCATATTACGGTCACCCTCCGTACCACGGTCACCCTCCGTAGCACGGTCACCCTCCATACCACGGTCACCCTCCATACCACAGTCACCTTCCATATCACAGTCACCCTCCGCACCAAAGTCACCCTCCATACCACGGTCACCTTCAATATCACGGTCACCCTCCGTACCAAAGTCACCCTCCGCACCACGGTCACCCTCCGTACCACAGTCACCCTCCGTACCACAGTCACCCTCCGCACCACGGTCACCCTCCGCACCACGGTCACTCTCCACACCACGGTCACCCTCCGCACCACAGTCACTCTCCACACCCCGGTCAACCTCCGCACCACAGTCACCTTCCATATCACGGTCACCCTCCGTACCACGGTCTCCCTCCGTACCCCGGTCACTCTCCGCACCACGGTCGCCCTCCGTACCCCGGTCATCCTCCGCACCACGGTCACCCTCCGCCACACGGTCACCCTCTGCCCCACGGTCACCCTTCGTACCACAGTCACCTTCCATACCACGGTCACCCTCCGTACCACAGTCACCTTCCATACCACGGTCACCCTCCGCACCACGGTCACCCTCCGCACCACGGTCACCCTCCGTATCACGGTCACCCTCCGTACTACGGTCACCCTCCGCACCACGGTCACCCTCCGCACCACGGTCACCCTGTTCCTTCGTTAGCTTGTATCCAGCATATAACTTGATCGATGATCCAACACGGTTGAAAGCTTTGCATTTACGCATATATTAACAGCGAAATCACGCGATTATGTTAAGTGAAATGTTTTTGTACATATTACCAATTCAGTTAAATTTTGCTATATGTTTGGTTCTTGGCATCTACATGCGTATGCAAATTAGGCGTGTCGTGCATGAAGGATCAAAGCTCTGAACAAACCGGTTGTAGCTCTATTTGTTTATATCACGCTCATTGGAGGGAGCCACCTATTGCCATCCAGGTGGCTGGGGTAGCGGAAGAAAGGACCCGGTCAATATAACCTTTAATACACATAGAAGGTGTGCAGGTCCTCCGCCCCCACCCCCCACCACCCCCACCACCCCCTACCTTAGACATTATCGTACCAGCCAGGCACATTTCAACCATCTGACATAACTAACGACCTATTGTAATTGATTGCACTTCGCTTTGTTTTTTTTTCAAAGCGGTAGTGTGACCTTTCTTGCCTACCCAATACTGTAGTCGACATTCACTTCATAGCAAGATCGATATTCCATTTCCCCTTCTCTATGTGTGCGAACCCCCCCCCCCCCGGGACCACCCTGCCCCCCCCTACCCCAACCTCCACCCCCCCCCCCCAGCACCTCTCCCCATCGACACCCCGAACCGATACTGGCTACGGCTGTGTCGTCAATTTTAACCAATCTAATTATAATAGACGACCTTTCGCTCACTGGAATTATTCACTTATCTGTCGACCAAGCATACGTGTGTGTGGGGGGGGGAGGGGTAGTGATGAGGTAAGGGCGGGAGGGTAGGTATAGGGGGCAGAGGGGCGTGCGTAGGAGTTTAACAGGCGGGGGCAAATAACGCATATATAGCGCGAAAGCGGCTGGATGCAAATTAGGCCGTTAAAGTGACAGGCTTTGTACCGCGGCCATGCGGTGAGGCGAAAGTTAAACAACAGCAGGTGGTTTCGTTATATTGACGTATCGTGACAGCCTGACTGTACGGGGAGGGGTTGGGCGGGCGGCGGGACGGTGGTGGGGCGCGTGGGGGCAGGCCGGACAGGGGTCGGGGAGGGAGGTGGGTGTTAGAGAGTTGGGGAGGCATGACTGAAGGGGCGCGTTAATCAAAGTGTGACAGCGGTCATAATGATGAAACTGTATTTTTGGCTCGACGGGAGCTGCAACAGTTATAGTGTATTGGAGGAGTCTCCATAATCGAGGGTAAATTTATGAGGCGTTCAGCGGCGTGTCACCGGTGACAGCCATGGGGATAGTAACAGATCAAACTACTGCCTCCTCCTCCCCATATTAACACCCCATAGTGGATATATCAAGCTCCCGCTGGAACTGAGCGACAGGCATTTACTTATTTCATCAATAAGTAAACGAGACCTGTACTGCCGTGTAGTCGCGACAAATATAGAATTATGCAAAGACAACAACCAACTCCGGAACAGATTGAGCAAACATGGCTGAAATCGCGAGAATTCGACTGCGAGATCTCCGAAACAGTGCGCGAGATGCCGATTGGTCAGCTTTCACATGACGCTCATGTGGGGAGGTACTCCTAAAAATCTATCATTTTGATTAAACACATCATAGGGAGATGCTATGTAAATGTTCGTCCCGATTCAATATATTTTGAAGTTGCATCCCGCGTGTCACGTGACACATTTTTCGACTGCCGACCAATCAGATTCATCTCGCTCACTGTGCCTGAGAACTCGCAGGCGAATTCTCGCGATGTCAGCCATGTTTGCTCAATCTGTTCCGGAGTTGGTTGTTGTCGTTGCATAATTCTTTATTTGTCGCGACTACACGGCAGTACAGGTCTCGTTTACTTATTGATGAAATAAATGAATTACTTAGAAATCGGACTTAGGCATTTACGGGGCCTGTCAAGCGCGGTAAATGTGCGATATTGGGGGTTGAAGCGGGTGCCTGTCGCTCAGTCTCAGCGGGAGTTGGACACCTTGTGTGTTTAGTATACGTTGTGGGGCGTCTACCCCCCCCCCCCCCCCGGCCACCCCCCTCCACTGATTTACTGTGCCTGTGCACTCAGGCGTAACTGCGATGGACGGTATCCTACCAGCCCCCACCCCCCCTAACCCCACCTCTTCCCCATCACAACAAACCCTGTCAACTTTAGTACGTAAGCGGAGGCGAGTGGGGTGGGGCGGGGGGTGGGGGGCAATGCCCACTGTGCAAGCTCGTGGCAAATTGATTCATATCTTAAAGTTTTACTTTTACTTCATAATTCTAATTGTAATTGTGTTTGTTTAGATTTTTGCTGATGTTTGCAGTGGAAGCTCTCTCGAAACGTTAGGTAATTGAGAGACAATACTTCTTTCAAAGCAAACTGTATGCCATCCTGTGGACCTCTCTTATTGCTTTGTACAGGAATGTCAGATATGGGGCGCCACTGTCACCATTCTCACACAGGGGGCGCCAGTGTAACCATTGTAACATCAAGGGCGCCACTGCAACCATTCTCACACAGGGAGCGCCACTGTAACCGTTCTTACATAGAGGGCGCCACTGTCACCATTCTCACACTGGGGGCGCCACTGTAACCATTCTCACACAGGGGGCGCCCCGCACGAGAAGTAGGCGGATCATATAAAACACGTGACCGAGCCAGCGGCGTTTGGTGACTGAAAGTCGGGATTAGCGCGCGTGTGTGTGGCGGGGGGGGGGGAGGGGTGCTTGAGGGGGTGAGGCCGGGGCTGGGGACATGAACCTGGGGCATGCTGGAGTTCCCCGGAGACAGATTGACGCCGTTTATCATCAGCAGCTTGGTCTTGATACATGTCTATTCCATTGCAGGCGGGGGCCGAGGCAACAACCCGTGAAGCCAAACAACCAGATTTGGTCGCGGTGTGACTGGAATCAGTAGTGAACAACTCCACCCTGGACTCCGGGACCTCCCCCACTCCCCCCTCGCCTGTCCCTATCCCGTATGACCACCCACCCCATACCTCCCCCACTCCCGTATACTGCACCCTCGTACCCGCCCTCTTCCCCCCCCCTCTCCTCCCACGGTTACCGGCCAGGGTGAGCCGTTCATTGTCTCCCGCTCAGGTCACCGGTCTCGTGGCCCCGAGCCGTAGTCACTTTTGGCCTCAGCCACTTTCGGCCGCAACCAGTGGACCGTTCAAGCGGTCAGCGCTGCCGACACAACTTCATCCCACTCCCGTCCTCTATCCGACCCCCCATCCCCTCCCCCCTCCTCCGACCCTCCTCCGACCCTCCGACCCCCCCTCCCCCTAATCCCCTCCCGCACGATTATCGCTCAGTCCGCTAGGTGGTAAAATGGATGAGGTGGGGGATGAGGTGGGGAGGAGGTGGGGAGTAGGTGGGGAGTACGGATTGGGTGGCATTTGGTTGTGGAGCCGTCGTAGGGTGCCTCGTGAGGAAGAGGCGTGATCGGTGGAGGGGGAGATGTTGGCAGGGCGGGGCGGAGGAGAGGTTGTGTGCGTAGGGGGGGGGGGGGGGTAGGGGTGCGTAGATTCGGGCCGCCGTGGTCTGACCTGTGATGTGATTCCTAATGTCTTCCTCAGCAAAACGTGAAGCCGGTTAGCAGTAAAAGCGCGGTTGACTGGTGTAGACGTGGGGTATGAGCCAGGCGTGGGGCCTGAGCCAGGCGTGGGGCCTGAGCCAGGCGTGGGGCCTGAGCCAAGCGTGGGGCCTCAGCCCTGAGCATTCAGCCGGACGTGGGACCACGTGGGACCTCAGACATCAGCCCGACGTGGGACCTCAGACACCAGCCAGACGTGGGACCTCAGACATCAGCCAGACGTGGGGCCTGAGCCAGGCGTGGGGCCTGAGCCAGGCGTGGGGCCTGAGCCAGGCGTGGGGCCTCAGCCCTGAGCATTCAGCCGGACGTGGGACCTCAGACATCAGCCAGACGTGGGACCTCAGACATCAGCCAGACGTGGGACCTCAGACAGACGTGGGGCCTGAGCCAGACGTGGGGCCTCAGCCCTGAGCATTCAGCCAGACGTGGGGCCTCAGCCCTCAGCCAGACGTGGGGCTTGAGCCAGGCGTGGGACCTGAGCCAGGCATGGGGCCTGAGCCAGACGTGGGGCTTGAGCCAGGTGTGGGACCTGAGCCAGGCATGGGGCCTAAGCCAGACGTGCGGTCTGAGCCAGACGTGGGGTCTCAGACATCAGCCAGACGTGGGGCCTGAGCCAGGCGTGGGGCCTCAGCCCTGAGCCCTGAGCCGGACGTGGGGCCTCAGCCCTTAGCCAGACGTGGGGTCTGAGCCAGACTTTGGGCCTCAGCCCTCAGCCAGACGTGCGGTCTGAGCCAGGCGTGGGGCCTGAGTTAGACGTGAGGCCTCAGCCAAACGTGGGGTATAAGCCATAACGTTGTTCACCATGGACAGCCATATCTCCGGGACCTTATGACGCGACCCTTCCGTGCGAGGCCACCAACTTGGCGACATCTCCAGTTCCGCTGACAATATAGGCGCCCGGGTCTCTCTCCCGCGACATCAATGTTTAATTACTGGGTCGATGTTGTCAGCTCAATTACTCTCTTCGATTGCTCTTTTACAACCGCTGCCCGAGCGTCCGACGTGCAGTTTTCATCTGCTCGGTTTAACTTCCATTACCCCGGGGTGGACGGAGGACGGACATGCCATAAAAAGGTCGCTCGGCCTTATGTGGAAGGGGAGAAGGTGGGCGGAGGGAGGGAGGGGGGTGGGCGGCCGTCCTCACCGACCCCGACTGCCCCCGACTGCCCCCCGGCCACGGCGGTCACAGCCAGACGGCCTGCGATCCAGGAAGGAGCCATTGCCACGGATTTATCACCACTTGTGATGGACTTGCATCCACCCCGAGCGGAGCCGTGGGGACAGATCAAGCGGTGGGGACAAAGCCAGAAAAGTGTGCTTTATGAAACAAACCGGGGCGAAAAACCTACGGCGCACCGACGGGTGATAGAGGGCCGACGAGGTTGTAAAGCGGCTATTTCGCGAGCTCTTCAAGTTCCTTGGGAGAGTTCTCGTTTGTCTATCCGCTGCGACATAAAGAGGCGGTCACCGATCGACCAAAACCACTGCCTGTTTGTCCTCAAGGGTTAGTAATCCCTCACCTCATATCTTGTTTCCCGCACAAAGGACGCTTTAAGCCCCCGCCCCCGCCTCTCTCCCTCTGTCCCGTAGTCTTTCCACCCTCAAGTTGTCCCTGAAAGCCTGCATATCGCGAAGGTCAGACGCGGGGATCGAAGGTCAGGTGGATGTTCGAGAGACCTTCAGGAGACTCACGGAAGCTGCAACGCAACGTACCTCTGTTGCCCTGGTAATCAGTACCCTGTCGCCCCGAGACTCAGGGCCGTTGTGCCTCATGCTTAGCCACAGCCCCTCCACCCCCCCCCCCTCACTCCTCCCCTCTCGTGGAGACTCCCCCATCCTGTCCCCCGCCCCCTCAATCTCCCGATCGTAGTTCTCAGTCCCCTTCATTACCTCTATTTTCGTCCTTTTCCAACTGTCACGGACGTTCTCTGCCCCGTTCAGCCGGTCTTATTATCCGAAACTCTCCTTCCTTTTTCCCGGTCACTACCTTTCCCGAGTCCCGTCCTGTCCGGTCGCCAACGTCCGCCCCTCATTTCCCTTTCCCGTCAATGGTCCACAGCCTACCCCCCCCCCCCCCCCCCCACCTTGCCTTCCCTCCACCCAGTCAGCCCAACCTGGTCATCTTTCTTTTCATCCCACACCCCAGCCGTCACCAACTCCTTCTGCGACGCGCCAACCGAATACCCTTACTCCGTTTACCCCCCTGCCTTACACCCCAGCTACCGCCCACCCCAACCCGCCCCACCTCTCGTTTCTCGATGCCACGCCCCTCATCCTCGTCCGCCACCGCTAGCCCCCCACACCGGCCCCGGCCACACCCCTGTCCCTGGCCTGGGGCCCCGGGCAGCGGCCTCTGACACAGCGCCGCGCAGGGATGCCACCTCGGGCAGAGAGGGAGTCGCCCTGCGCCACGCTTGTCAATTGCTGGTTGACCTTTGCGCAGTGAGGATCTCGAGCGACGCGGATCTACGAGGCAGGCAGTCCGTGCAGCCAAGGCTTGTCTCGCCGGCTGGTCTCCCAGTCGCCACTCAACGACAACCGACTACACCTGACGATCAAACAACAACTTACTTTACTCAAGGATTTCTGCGTCATTTCTGCTGAAATTGACATAACATACACCTTTTGTTACGTCTGTTTGCCGCAGACTTGCTGATAGCACGTGAATGGCGGGCTAAGCCATCGCTCAAGGTTCGCTGGTGGCTACGGACAGAGAGGGAGGGGTCCTCCCCGTACACTTGTCAGTTTCCTACCAGCGACGCTGGACCTGGTTTCGTTTTCAGTGAAACTGACATCTCCGCCAAGATGTTGCCGCTGGATATACGGTCGCTATACCTCTCTATGGTCCTTGTCCTCGTCACCAACAGACAATACGCCTCCACACAGGCAGCAGGTAAGGCGGCCTCTGTTTCCCTCCATCAGCCCCACAGCTCGATTACCGCACTAATGTATATTGGTGAATAATTTAGCGCGCACTATAATAGGCCATTGCTCACTTTTTTTTCAACTTGATGACATCTGATAAATGTCTGTGGTGTTTGTTGGTTGCGTGTTCTATGGCACTGTGCCTTTCAATGAATTATCCATCAACAGTAACTAAGTAGGAACACGCTATGTTGGCAATCATCATAGCAATTTGTTGTTTGCAACATGTTAACCCGCACGGCCCTGGTACAAATATATATATTGACAAAATTGTGCTTGGGCGATAAAAGAGAAAGCGCGCATAATTAAGTTGGTCACGCAAGGAGATCATCGTGCAACATCTGTGGTGGAACTACATGTACTGTGCGGACATACAACATGCGGGGACCCAGCTTCAGCAAAGACCAAACATGGGTTACACTTATTGCAGTGTCTCACATGAGTCAACCCCCCTGCGGCCTCGATTATTTATAAACAGAAACTGAATTTTAAATTTTTACGTAATATATTTAAGGAGCTCTCTCTCCAATGAACGAAAATATTTATTTGTATCGATAAAATGGCATTATATATTCATGCTAGACGGACGTTTGACAAATATGTCATTATAAAAATTTAAAACTGGCGAAATTAAGAATGCAGCTGCTTCAAACTGATAGAATATTGGATTTGGGTCGTAAACGTCCTCTATTGATAAGAATCAAGCCAAATGTATCTCGATTTTATTCCCAGCAAGTTTACTGTCATGCTGGGAAAGGGAAACTCTCAGCCGCCACGGACTTCGATTCTCTTATTGCCGTCAGCACTTTGTCATTATAATATGTACCAATGCCGGTAAAAAGCGATACGGACTCTAGTTATTACTTTGATCTATTCAGATGATTTAATATCGAGAAGACACAAAAAGCCATTAATGTCTATGCTGAACGTACACATGCTGTGTATATCAATGGTGTATATACTCCATGCCAATGGCTGGCCTTATTCAGTGACATTTAAAATTCGATCATTATGTCTAATTGGCCTCGCAATGCGGTAGTCCACTTGACATCTCCATTGATTGACAGGTCACTGTGGTCTATCCAATATCGATTTCTTCATTTCGCATGTTTATATCAATTTCATCATCGGAGTCGGAGTAATTATTTTTTGGACCTTATTGACATAGGGCGCCGCCCGTGTTGTGCCTCGTCTGACTGGGTCGGCACCTTTCGTTGGGAGCGCGGCAGAGAGTGGGCATCAGGAGGGCTTCGCGGCGTCCCATTGGAACCATGCTATTTGTCACATCACCCCCTCATCCTTCACCCCCCCCCCCCCCCCCACCACCCCATCTCTCATATATCCCTGGGCATTGTCTCTCTGGTCGCTGTGAGGCGCGACCCTCGTGTCTTGTTTAAATGACAGGGTGTTTGTCATAAAAACAAAGATGCCACCTCACGTCAGGTTATAGATAAATGATCCGACAAGTTTCCCTGGTAACGACCTGGTAAGGCAATACCGGGAAGGGCCCCCCCCCCCACACTCCCCGCCGCCTCCGTTCCGGGGGCATGCAACCCTCCCCTCCACCCCCTTCCCCTCACACACTAAGAGAATAAGGGCGAGCGGTGCCAGGGAGGGGGGGGGGCATTGACACTGGTAACTACGAGAGGAATATTGACTTGTTACTTTAACTGTGGTCGAAAAGCTATCAGGTGCCTTTGGCGGTCGATGGGGCGGGTCAGGCCGTGAATGTCGCCGCCTTCCTCAGGGGCGTTACGGGTCAATAAGCGACGCGGATTAAAACAACAAGACCTCCAGCGCTGAATTCAAAATGAAGTAGATTTATTAGCCCCACAACCCTCTCGGTTGCTCCCCACCTTACCCCCAAACAAACGCCACCCCACCCCACCGGCCGTCTGCCCACTGTGACCCGCCCGGCCCTACCCCGCCGGCCATCATCCCACTGTGACCCGCCCGGCTCTACCCCACCGGCTGTCATCCCACTGTGACCCGCCCGGCCCTACCCCGCCGGCCGTCATCCCACTGTGACCCGCCCGGCTCTACCCCACCGGCTGTCATCCCACTGTGACCCGCCCCGCCCCACCGACACCCGTCCCTGCCCATTAAATGGCTGGCACTTATCACTCTGCCCCTTTCTTTCGACCTGCCTGTAGATGAGGTTAAATCACCTTCTTCGGGGAATAAACTTCCTCCGCCAGGCGCCGTAACCACGGACGAATCGATGACGTCATCGAGCCAACCACAAAGAAGCGGCAAAAACGGGGGAGTACAGGTGGGAGAGGGTGGGGGTGGGGGGTACATCCATCTTCTTCCTAATGGCGTTGGAACAGACAGACAGCTGATATGTGTGTGGCCGTGGTATAAGGGGGTGGGGTGGGGGTGGGTGGGGGTTAATGGCGGGGAGGGGGGGGGGGGGGGGAGGGGGTGAAGGGGCATCAAGGGCACCGAGTCAAAACACGTCCACCGTGCCATATTAGTTTCTTCCATTGAAATTGATGAAAGAGTGAAATTGATGAACAACTTCAAAAAGCGATTGAAGTAAATTAGGTGAGCTGTCTTTCCGTCCGAGCGGGGACAGGTGCCAGTACCTGGCTGTCTGCCAGACAGACAAAGGTCATCGACGCAACCGATCAGCAGCTCGTCAATTTCAATCACTAGGCAGAGACAGACACTCATAAATTTATACTCATAAATAACATTGATGGTTGCCTTGACGATAATATGAGCTTCCAATGACAGTTCGCAACAACTCTCATTCTTTGATATATTACATTAGTAATGTCAGTCCACGGTCGTAACGCAGGCGATACGTACTCTCACGGACACCATCACGGCACAGCGAAATAACTCGAAAACACGTTTTGTAAGTGCTCATGTAAAGCTATTTTACTAATTGTCTTTAAGTAGACTTGAATCTGTTCATTCGGTCATTTTTAACACAAGCAATTATAGTTTATTGATTGTTCAAGGAATGTACCGCGTAAAATGAATTTATACGTTATCGTAATGCCATGTTTATTAACGGCAACAATTACTGAATTGTTATGACGTAGAACACAAGAAAGGTACACTTTTCACAGGGGAAGCCCTTATCTGATTAAAGATACCTTTAACAAACAACACACGGTTTCAATCATTGCACACTGCATAATTATTTGCATGTATTTAATATTTACAGCTCGAATTTGCTTTCACTGTAAAATCCCACCGCCCCCCCCCCCCTCCTGCCATCACAATACGTGAAGAGTTATTCCCTTTCAAAATGACGCAGTATTGTGCCCCCCCCCCCCCCCCCACCACCTCCGCATTGTTCTCGGGGTGATCAGGTTATCGTTAAGACAATAGAGCACCACAAGATACCACTTTATGTCTTCATTTGGCACTTGTATAATATAACATAAAGCATGAAAGCACCTTTAATCCCGACCAAATCTAAGGATGACACTTATAAATCATGTCGCGATAATGGGAAGGGCCAAGTTAGAGAGGATCTGTATCCTTGACAAGCAGAGACGTGGGGCGTTAACCACGTACGCCTAGCAGAGCGCACCCAACAGTAGCTACCTTCTACGTCACGAGATGACCTCTGCCGCTGAATCTAACATTTGAATATGGACGGTCACTAACGTTTGTCACATAATGACAGCCGCAATCACCCGGCATGTCGTTGGCAATGCGAGGACACCCCCTGAGCTCTCTGATCCCTGTCGCTGGCAATACGAGGACACCCCCTGCGCTCTCTGATCCCTGTCGCTGGCAATGCGAGGACACCCCCTGCGCTCTCTGATCCCTGTCGTTGGCAATGCGAGGACACCCCCTGCGCTCTCTGATCCCTGTCGTTGGCAATGCGAGGACACCCCCTGCGCTCTCTGATCCCTGTCGCTGGCAATGCGAGGACACCCCCCGCCTGTCGTTGGCAATGCGAGGACACCCCCCGCGCTCTCTGATCCCTGTCGTTGGCAATGCGAGGACACCCCCTGCGCCCTGTCGCTGGCAATGCGAGGACACCCCTCGCGCTCTCTGATCCCTGTCGCTGGCAATGCGAGGACACCCCCCGCGCTCTCGGATCCCTGTCGTTGGCAATGCGAGGACACCCCCTGCGCCCTGTCGCTGGCAATGCGAGGACACCCCTCGCGCTCTCTGATCCCTGTCGATGGCAATGCGAGGACACCCCCTGCGCTCTCTGATCCCTGTCGTTGGCAATGCGAGGACACCCCCTGCGCTCTCTGATCCCTGTCGCTGGCAATGCGAGGACACCCCCTGCGCTCTCTGATCCCTGTCGATGGCAATGCGAGGACACCCCCTGCGCTCTCTGATCCCTGTCGCTGGCAATGCGAGGACACCCCCTGCGCTCTCTGATCCCTGTCGTTGGCAATGCGTGGACACCCCCCGCGCTCTCTGATCCCTGTCGCTGGCAATGCGAGGACACCCCCCGCCTGTCGTTGGCAATGCGTGGACACCCCCCGCGCTCTCTGATCCCTGTCGCTGGCAATGCGAGGACACCCCCCGCGCTCTCTGATCCCTGTCGCTGGCAATGCGAGGACACCCCCTGCGCTCTCTGATCCCTGTCGCTGGCAATGCGAGGACACCCCCTGCGCTCTCTGATCCCTGTCGTTGGCAATGCGAGGACACCCCCTGCGCTCTCTGATCCCTGTCGCTGGCAATGCGAGGACACCCCCTGCGCTCTCTGATCCCTGTCGCTGGCAATGCGAGGACACCCCCTGCGCTCTCTGATCCCTGTCGTTGGCAATGCGAGGACACCCCCTGCGCTCTCTGATCCCTGTCGCTGGCAATGCGAGGACATCCCCTGCGCTCTCTGATCCCTGTCGTTGGCAATGCGAGGACACCCCCTGCGCTCTCTGATCCCTGTCGTTGACAATGCGAGGACACCCCCTGCGCTCTCTGATCCCTGTCGCTGGCAATGCGAGGACATCCCCTGCGCTCTCTGATCCCTGTCGTTGGCAATGCGAGGACACCCCCTGCGCTCTCTGATCCCTGTCGTTGACAATGCGAGGACACCCCCTGCGCTCTCTGATCCCTGTCGCTGGCAATGCGAGGACATCCCCTGCGCTCTCTGATCCCTGTCGTTGACAATGCGAGGACACCCCCCGCACTCCCTGATCCCTGTCGCTGGCAATGCGAGGACACCCCCCGCCTGTCGTTGGCAATGCGTGGACACCCCCCGCGCTCTCTGATCCCTGTCGTTGGCAATGCGAGGACACCCCCCGCGCTCTCTGATCCCTGTCGCTGGCAATGCGAGGACACCCCCTGCGCTCTCTGATCCCTGTCGTTGGCAATGCGAGGACACCCCCCGCGCTCTCTGATCCCTGTCGCTGGCAATGCGAGGACACCCCCCGCCTGTCGTTGGCAATGCGAGGACACCCCCCGCGCTCTCTGATCCCTGTCGCTGGCAATGCGAGGACACCCCCTGCGCTCTCTGATCCCTGTCGCTGGCAATGCGAGGACACCCCGTGCGCTCTCTGATCCCTGTCGCTGGCAATGCGAGGACACCCCCTGCGCTCTCTGATCCCTGTCGCTGGCAATGCGAGGACACCCCCTGCGCTCTCTGATCCCTGTCGTTGGCAATGCGAGGACACCCCCTGCGCTCTCTGATCCCTGTCGCTGACAATGCGAAGACACCCCCCGCCTGTCGCTGGCAATGCGAGGACACCCCCTGCGCTCTCTGATCCCTGTCGCTGGCAATGCGAGGACACCCCCTGCGCTCTCTGATCCCTGTCGTTGGCAATGCGAGGACACCCCCTGCGCTCTCTGATCCCTGTCGCTGGCAATGCGAGGACACCCCCCGCCTGTCGCTGGCAATGCGAGGACACCCCCTGCGCTCTCTGATCCCTGTCGCTGGCAATGCGAGGACACCTCCTGCGCTCTCTGATCCCTGTCGTTGGCAATGCGAGGACACCCCCTGCGCTCTCTGATCCCTGTCGTTGGCAATGCGAGGACACCCCCTGCGCTCTCTGATCCCTGTCGTTGGCAATGCGAGGACACCCCCCGCGCTCTCTGATCCCTGTCGCTGGCAATGCGAGGACACCCCCCGCGCTCTCTGATCCCTGTCGCTGGCAATGCGAGGACACCCGCTGCGCTCTCTGATCCCTGTCGTTGGCAATGCGAGGACACCCCCTGCGCTCTCTGATCCCTGTCGCTGGCAATGCGAGGACACCCGCTGCGCTCTCTGATCCCTGTCGTTGGCAATGCGAGGACACCCCCTGCGCTCTCTGATCCCTGTCGCTGGCAATGCGAGGACACCCGCTGCGCTCTCTGATCCCTGTCGCTGGCAATGCGAGGACACCCCCCGCGCTCTCTGATCCCTGTCGCTGGCAATGCGAGGACACCCCCCGCGCTCTCTGATCCCTGTCGCTGGCAATGCGAGGACACCCCCTGCGCTCTCTGATCCCTGTCGCTGGCAATGCGAGGACACCCGCTGCGCTCTCTGATCCCTGTCGCTGGCAATGCGAGGACACCCCCCGCGCTCTCTGATCCCTGTCGCTGGCAATGCGAGGACACCCCCTGCGCTCTCAGATCCCTGTCGCTGGCAATGCGAGGACACCCCGTGCGCTCTCTGATCCCTGTCGCTGGCAATGCGAGGACACCCCCTGCGCTCTCTGATCCCTGTCGCTGGCAATGCGAGGACACCCCCCGCCTGTCGTTGGCAATGCGAGGACACCCCCTGCGCTCTCTGATCCCTGTCGCTGGCAATGCGAGGACACCCCCTGCGCTCTCTGATCCCTGTCGCTGGCAATGCGAGGACACCCGCTGCGCTCTCTGATCCCTGTCGCTGGCAATGCGAGGACACCCCCTGCGCTCTCTGATCCCTGTCGCTGGCAATGCGAGGACACCCCCTGCGCTCTCTGATCCCTGTCGTTGGCAATGCGAGGACACCCCCTGCGCTCTCTGATCCCTGTCGTTGGCAATGCGAGGACACCCCCTGCGCTCTCTGATCCCTGTCGTTGGCAATGCGAGGACACCCCCTGCGCTCTCTGATCCCTGTCGCTGGCAATGCGAGGACACCCCCCGCCTGTCGTTGGCAATGCGAGGACACCCCCTGCGCTCTCTGATCCCTGTCGCTGGCAATGCGAGGACACCCGCTGCGCTCTCTGATCCCTGTCGCTGGCAATGCGAGGACACCCCCTGCGCTCTCTGATCCCTGTCGCTGGCAATGCGAGGACACCCCCTGCGCTCTCTGATCCCTGTCGTTGGCAATGCGAGGACACCCCCTGCGCTCTCTGATCCCTGTCGTTGGCAATGCGAGGACACCCCCTGCGCTCTCTGATCCCTGTCGTTGGCAATGCGAGGACACCCCCTGCGCTCTCTGATCCCTGTCGCTGGCAATGCGAGGACACCCCCCGCCTGTCGTTGGCAATGCGAGGACACCCCCTGCGCTCTCTGATCCCTGTCGCTGGCAATGCGAGGACACCCCCTGCGCTCTCTGATCCCTGTCGTTGGCAATGCGAGGACACCCCCTGCGCTCTCTGATCCCTGTCGCTGGCAATGCGAGGACACCCCCTGCGCTCTCTGATCCCTGTCGTTGGCAATGCGAGGACACCCCCTGCGCTCTCTGATCCCTGTCGTTGGCAATGCGAGGACACCCCCTGCGCTCTCTGATCCCTGTCGCTGGCAATGCGAGGACACCCCCCGCCTGTCGTTGGCAATGCGAGGACACCCCCTGCGCTCTCTGATCCCTGTCGCTGGCAATGCGAGGACACCCCCTGCGCTCTCTGATCCCTGTCGTTGGCAATGCGAGGACACCCCCTGCGCTCTCTGATCCCTGTCGCTGGCAATGCGAGGACACCCCCTGCGCTCTCTGATCCCTGTCGTTGGCAATGCGAGGACACCCCCTGCGCTCTCTGATCCCTGTCGTTGGCAATGCGAGGACACCCCCTGCGCTCTCTGATCCCTGTCGTTGGCAATGCGAGGACACCCCCTGCGCTCTCTGATCCCTGTCGTTGGCAATGCGTGGACACCCCCTGCGCTCTCTGATCCCTGTCGCTGGCAATGCGAGGACACCCCCTGCGCTCTCTGATCCCTGTCGTTGGCAATGCGAGGACACCCCCTGCGCTCTCTGATCCCTGTCGCTGGCAATGCGAGGACACCCCCTGCGCTCTCTGATCCCTGTCGCTGGCAATGCGAGGACACCCCCCGCGCTCTCTGATCCCTGTCGCTGGCAATGCGGGGACACCCCCTGCGCTCTCTGATCCCTGTCGCTGGCAATGCGAGGACACCCCCTGCGCTCTCTGATCCCTGTCGCTGGCAATGCGAGGACACCCCCTGCGCTCTCTGATCCCTGTCGCTGGCAATGCGAGGACACCCCCTGCGCTCTCTGATCCCTGTCGCTGGCAATGCGAGGACACCCCCTGCGCTCTCTGATCCCTGTCGCTGGCAATGCGAGGACACCCCCTGCGCTCTCTGATCCCTGTCGCTGGCAATGCGAGGCCACCCCCTGCGCTCTCTGATCCCTGTCGCTGGCAATGCGAGGACACCCCCTGCGCTCTCTGATCCCTGTCGCTGGCAATGCGGGGACACCCCCTGCGCTCTCTGATCCCTGTCGCTGGCAATGCGAGGACACCCCCCGCGCTCTCTGATCCCTGTCGCTGGCAATGCGAGGACACCCCCTGCGCTCTCTGATCCCTGTCGCTGGCAATGCGAGGACACCCCCCGCGCTCTCTGATCCCTGTCGCTGGCAATGCGAGGACACCCCCTGCGCTCTCTGATCCCTGTCGCTGGCAATGCGAGGACACCCCCTGCGCTCTCTGATCCCTGTCGCTGGCAATGCGGGGACACCCCCTGCGCTCTCTGATCCCTGTCGTTGGCGATGCGAGGACACCCCCTGCGCTCTCTGATCCCTGTCGCTGGCAATGCGGGGACACCCCCTGCGCTCTCTGATCCCTGTCGCTGGCAATGCGAGGACACCCCCTGCGCTCTCTGATCCCTGTCGCTGGCAATGCGAGGACACCCCCTGCGCTCTCTGATCCCTGTCGCTGGCAATGCGTGGACACCCCCTGCGCTCTCTGATCCCTGTCGTTGGCAATGCGAGGACACCCCCTGCGCTCTCTGATCCCTGTCGTTGGCAATGCGAGGACACCCCCTGCGCTCTCTGATCCCTGTCGCTGGCAATGCGAGGACACCCCCTGCGCTCTCTGATCCCTGTCGCTGGCAATGCGGGGACACCCCCTGCGCTCTCTGATCCCTGTCGTTGGCAATGCGAGGACACCCCCTGCGCTCTCTGATCCCTGTCGCTGGCAATGCGGGGACACCCCCTGCGCTCTCTGATCCCTGTCGCTGGCAATGCGAGGACACCCCCTGCGCTCTCTGATCCCTGTCGCTGGCAATGCGAGGACACCCCCTGCGCTCTCTGATCCCTGTCGCTGGCAATGCGAGGACACCCCCTGCGCTCTCTGATCCCTGTCGTTGGCAATGCGAGGACACCCCCCGCGCTCTCTGATCCCTGTCGCTGGCAATGCGGGGACACCCCCCGCGCTCTCTGATCCCTGTCGCTGGCAATGCGGGGACAACCCCCGCGCTCTCTGATCCCTGTCGCTGGCAATGCGGGGACACCCCCCGCGCTCTCTGATCCCTGTCGCTGGCAATGCGAGGACACCCCCTGCGCTCTCTGATCCCTGTCGCTGGCAATGCGGGGACACCCCCCGCGCTCTCTGATCCCTGTCGCTGGCAATGCGAGGACACCCCCTGCGCTCTCTGATCCCTGTCGCTGGCAATGCGGGGACACCCCCCGCGCTCTCTGATCCCTGTCGCTGGCAATGCGAGGACACCCCCTGCGCTCTCTGATCCCTGTCGCTGGCAATGCGAGGACACCCGCTGCGCTCTCTGATCCCTGTCGCTGGCAATGCGAGGACACCCCCTGCGCTCTCTGATCCCTGTCGCTGGCAATGCGAGGACACCCCCTGCGCTCTCTGATCCCTGTCGCTGGCAATGCGAGGACACCCCCTGCGCTCTCTGATCCCTGTCGTTGGCAATGCGAGGACACCCCCTGCGCTCTCTGATCCCTGTCGCTGGCAATGCGGGGACACCCCCCGCGCTCTCTGATCCCTGTCGCTGGCAATGCGGGGACACCCCCCGCGCTCTCTGATCCCTGTCGCTGGCAATGCGAGGACACCCCCTGCGCTCTCTGATCCCTGTCGCTGGCAATGCGAGGACACCCCCTGCGCTCTCTGATCCCTGTCGCTGGCAATGCGAGGACACCCCCTGCGCTCTCTGATCCCTGTCGCTGGCAATGCGAGGACACCCCCTGCGCTCTCTGATCCCTGTCGCTGGCAATGCGGGGACACCCCCCGCGCTCTCTGATCCCTGTCGCTGGCAATGCGAGGACACCCCCTGCGCTCTCTGATCCCTGTCGCTGGCAATGCGAGGACACCCCCTGCGCTCTCTGATCCCTGTCGCTGGCAATGCGAGGACACCCCCTGCGCTCTCTGATCCCTGTCGCTGGCAATGCGAGGACACCCCCTGCGCTCTCTGATCCCTGTCGCTGGCAATGCGAGGACACCCCCTGCGCTCTCTGATCCCTGTCGCTGGCAATGCGAGGACACCCCCTGCGCTCTCTGATCCCTGTCGCTGGCAATGCGAGGACACCCCCTGCGCTCTCTGATCCCTGTCGCTGGCAATGCGAGGACACCCCCTGCGCTCTCTGATCCCTGTCGCTGGCAATGCGAGGACACCCCCTGCGCTCTCTGATCCCTGTCGCTGGCAATGCGAGGACACCCCCTGCGCTCTCTGATCCCTGTCGCTGGCAATGCGTGGACACCCCCTGCGCTCTCTGATCCCTGTCGCTGGCAATGCGAGGACACCCCCCGCGCTCTCTGATCCCTGTCGCTGGCAATGCGGGGACACCCCCTGCGCTCTCTGATCCCTGTCGCTGGCAATGCGAGGACACCCCCTGCGCTCTCTGATCCCTGTCGCTGGCAATGCGAGGACACCCCCTGCGCTCTCTGATCCCTGTCGCTGGCAATGCGAGGACACCCCCTGCGCTCTCTGATCCCTGTCGCTGGCAATGCGAGGACACCCCCTGCGCTCTCTGATCCCTGTCGCTGGCAATGCGAGGACACCCCCTGCGCTCTCTGATCCCTGTCGCTGGCAATGCGAGGACACCCCCTGCGCTCTCTGATCCCTGTCGCTGGCAATGCGAGGACACCCCCTGCGCTCTCTGATCCCTGTCGCTGGCAATGCGAGGACACCCCCTGCGCTCTCTGATCCCTGTCGCTGGCAATGCGAGGACACCCCCTGCGCTCTCTGATCCCTGTCGCTGGCAATGCGTGGACACCCCCTGCGCTCTCTGATCCCTGTCGCTGGCAATGCGAGGACACCCCCCGCGCTCTCTGATCCCTGTCGCTGGCAATGCGGGGACACCCCCTGCGCTCTCTGATCCCTGTCGCTGGCAATGCGAGGACACCCCCTGCGCTCTCTGATCCCTGTCGTTGGCAATGCGAGGACACCCCCTGCGCTCTCTGATCCCTGTCGCTGGCAATGCGAGGACACCCCCTGCGCTCTCTGATCCCTGTCGCTGGCAATGCGAGGACACCCCCTGCGCTCTCTGATCCCTGTCGCTGGCAATGCGTGGACACCCCCTGCGCTCTCTGATCCCTGTCGCTGGCAATGCGAGGACACCCCCTGCGCTCTCTGATCCCTGTCGCTGGCAATGCGAGGACACCCCCTGCGCTCTCTGATCCCTGTCGCTGGCAATGCGAGGACACCCCCTGCGCTCTCTGATCCCTGTCGCTGGCAATGCGAGGACACCCCCTGCGCTCTCTGATCCCTGTGCCTATCTGCCAGCTGACAAATCAAAGCCCTGCATTAGCCCCTCACACTCTCCGTAGCAATATGATGCCACACACACGGCAAATGTTGGCTGAGGAGTACCAGCGGGGGGGGGGGGGGGGTCCCGGGGCGAAGGGGCGGGGGCCGAAAGCGGCAGGGTCGGCAGGGGGTGATCCTAGCGGTAAGACACACGTAAAAGGGACAATTGTTAGGCTAGGGATGGACCCCCGCGTCTGGTAAATCGCAGAGCCTCCAGTTGGATCAATAGCAGGATGTTTGTCGACTGGTACTGTGTTCCCCGTGGGTCGCTGGATCCAGGGGCAATCGCTTCGGTGTCCGGCTAAATCAGAGCGTGACCCATGGTCAGGGTGTGGATCTCGAGGTGATGGGGGGCTAGGGTGGGGCTGGGGTGGGGATGGGGTGATGCGATGAGGCCGGGGTGGCTGGGGTGCGGGGTGGAGCTGGAACGATGCGATCGGACTGGAGTCATAGGGTGGGGCTGGGGTAGTTTAGGTGATGGAGAGGGGCTGGGTGGATGAGGGGGAGGGGCTCGGGTGGGGCTGGATTGGGCTAGGGTGATGGGATGAGGCTGGGATGGGGCTGGAGCCATAAGATGAGACCGGGGTGGGGCAAGGGGAATGGGGTGGGGCCAGAGTGGGGCTGGGGCGATAGGGAGGGGCTGGGCGGCAGAGAAAAGAGCCTGCGAGGCAAAATGGTTGGAGCATATGGAAAGCGAGGGGACTATGGTTATCAATGAATTGCCGCTGGGCGATGCCTAAATAGAGAGGTTCTGGTTTGGCGGTGATGGGGGGCGGGCGGGGGGGTAGAAGGGGGTGGATGAAGAGGGAAAACAACTAAAACAGCATCGATTTAGCATTAACCGCATTAAAGAGAAGTTGGTTCAGCGCAGGAGGTGAGCGTGGCTGCCGGGCAGAGGACTTCCGGACCGGCCGCCGATGGTTGATTGGCTGCCCGTCGCACAAGCAAACAGGGCGGGGGGGGGGGCGGGGCGGGGTGAGGGGGGAGAGGGTATGGCGGGCAATGAATGGTGGGGATGGAGTACTGATGAGGAAGGCACGCTGACATAAGGGGTATACGTATGCGAGTGAAGGAAGGCTGGGGAGTGGGGGGTTACGTCGATGGCAGGAAAGGTTACAGTCACGGAGTAAATATCTGAAAAAAACATATTCCCAAGTGACGCAGGTGAGAGTGCCAGCAATGTGGTTGCGCCACTAACTTTGAAGCCCCTAGTGCTCCCTCCCCACCCATCTCTCCGCGCCTGGCTGTCTTAGCACCCCTGCCCCTACCCCACTCCCCACAGACACAACCTTTCATAGCGTACTCCTAGCATTGCCCCTGTGATAAACGGGGACCAAGTGCATCGGTAATGAAGTTACTTAACCCGCCGAGGCCTGGCCTGATGAGGGTCTCTAGCCACGGTCAAGTCGTGTGTTCCTCCGGCACCCCCTTTGTGAAGTCATTGGAAGAGAGGGGAAACCACGGTGTCTGCAGCCAGCGGTCAGGAGGAGGGGAGGCATTATGTGTGCAGTCGGGGTGGAGTGGGGTGAGGGGGGTGGGCAGGAGGGCGGATGGAGTGGGGAACTGGGAGGGAGAGGAAAGGATTAGAGAACACGAAGAGAGGGAAAATAGCGGTAGGCGTAGATGGAAAGGATGAGTAGGGCAGAGAAAGCAGGACGGTAAGAGAAAGGAGAGGGAGTGAATTGGCAACAGAAAGCGAGGGAGAGAGTGAGAGCCGAAAGTAAGGGAAAGGGACAGAGAATTGATGGGGAGAGGTGGCGAGCGTAACAGAGAGGCAGAGAGGGACTGAGGGACGGGGAGAAAGAGAGGGGCATAGAGACAGACTAGCAGATTAATCAGGGTAGAGGAAGGAAAGGGCACAGCATGGGGGAAACAGGCGGAGAGACTTATAGAGAGACTTATAGAGAGACACGAACTGGAATACATGGAGAGGGGGAGGTGCAAGGGAGAGCGTGATCAGAAGCACAGACAGTATGGATCTAACCGTTTATTTGGTGGTTCAAATGTTGCTCGCAGTCAATAATAAAACATTGCCCAGTCTTCCCACCCTCACCCCACCGCCATCCTCGCCATCTCCACACCACCCCCAACCTCGCCCCAACCTCGCCCCACGGCCATCCTCGCCATCTCCACCCCACCCCCAACCTCGCCCCAACCTCGCCCCACGGCCACCCCACCCTCACCTCTATCCTTCCGCTTCCCAGACCACGGTGATCTCGACTCGAACAAAGTGAATATCCATTCTTCTATGGAGAGCCCAATAAGGTCAGTCTGAATGGCCGCGGCACGTTGTTACTGCCTACAATACGGCGAAAACAACCCTTTATCTGTGGAGCTATGTATGACATTAATGCCATTCCCCCCGTCGACCTCAGGTGAATCCGGCCGCCCTATTCAACCCGTGCTGAAACATCCCTCAAAACCAATCGTATCTACGCCCATTTTACCTTCCTCCCCCTCCCCTTTTTCCCTCCCCTCACCCCGCCAACCAATGCACATATCCATGGCAACTCCCGACATAATACCGTAAAATGCGGACCGGAAGGAAGTCCGGTCAGTTTTCTACAGTACATCCCGGCATGCACCGGGGCGGCCCCCCCTGCCCCCCACCCCGCCACTGACTGACCGGTGGCGCCATCTGCCCGAGAATGTAGCTATCACGTACGCGGGGACCCCCCCCCCCCCCCCAACCCCTCCGCATTGCCTCCGCAGTCGAAGAGCCACGGACGGCCATGGACGACGTGATCACGTGTCACACCAGAGGCTGGCTCCCCGTCATGTATGTATAGACGGGGAACACAATCCGTCATTGCGGGCCCTGACGGGTTATAAGTCTGACTTAGGGCGGGGCTTTAGCGACAAGACGGCCCCGGCGTGAGCCAGCTATACCTGTATTATATGATTCCGCTGCCATGCGGACGGGCACTTGTGCCACCTTTAGACTCGCACGGCTGGGAGTGGGGCTGGAGAGAGGGGTAGATGGGGGGGGGGGTGGGGGGGCTGGGAGTAGTTACACCCAGTGGCCGCCGACCGCGCCGCCCCAAGGCAATTTAATACGCTTAAGACTACAATCCCGTACTAATGGTGCTGCCAATAATTTAATGATGGCCTAAGTCCTTGTCCTATCCAAAGTGACCATCATTCTGCACATGATGGCAGCGGTCGAGGCACAGAGCCACCTTCTCAGGGCACCGCAGTAAAATGTTCACCCCCAGCCCCGCCCCCCCCCCCTCCCCCAACGCTAGCCAAGAGGGGAGTAGGCGGGAAAGTGGGAGGCTACGGGGAACGGGCGGGGCGATGGGGGAGGTGTGTATGTGTGTGTGGGTGGGGGGGGGGGGCGGGGGGGAGGATGACTTTCTTTTATGGTGGCCTTTTCGCCTGATAGCTTCGTAATGGATTGGTGAAGTATTAGGCACCCCCGCCTTGGATGGTCGTAGTAAGCCAAAAAAAGCCGCATCCTGCTTAGGCCGTGTGCGGCTCGTGGCTGGAGCGGGAGGAAAGGAAGGGGGTGGGTGGGGCGTGGGGGCGCGGGCAGGGGGGAGAGGTGGGGCGGCGCGGTGCGGTGGCACTGCCGGGAAAACTGGTGGAGGCCTGTAATGAGGGAGGGACCAACGCCCTGCGACCGCCGGGCTGGACTCTAATGGCGGTGAGGCCGCCTCATACCACCTTCTAATCGAGGTGTAAAAAACAGAATGGAAACGCGGAGGCTGAGGTAGATTGTGGGTTAGTAGGGGCGGGGGGAGAAGGGGGGCGGAGTGAGCGGGAGAGGTGGGTGGGAGGTGCGGGGTCGGGGCATGTCGCCTGTGTCAACCGTGGAGGATACACGGATGAGGGGGTGGGGGTCGAAGGTAAAGACTAGATTAGTGCTGGGGCCAAGATAGGGGCGGCACCGCAAAAAAGTTTAGGCTGAGATGCCGAGGGTGAGGCTATGGCGGTTGTTAGGATACAGGGAAGGTGTGTGCGTGTGTGTGTGGGGGTGGGGGGGGGGGGTTGTGTGTGTGCGGGGGGGGGGGGGGGTGGACATGCTATAGAGGGAAAGGACGCGAAATCTCCTCGGAGAGGCTTCTGTCGCGGCACACGTCAGTGGCTGAAGCCCCTGGGGGCGAACCGGGACCAGAAGCTGTACAACAGGCACCCGGGCGGAAGCGGGAGGAGGGGTTGGGGGGGGGGGTGCGGAGTGACAGGGGGCGAGGGGGGAGGGGCACCCCCACAACCACGTCGGGCCTCGACCCATAGTCACTGTTACCGCCCATGTGTCACGTGATTACGCGGTAGTGTGATTTTAATCTTCCTCTTTTTTTGGCTGTGACCTGCTATGGCTGTTGTCACACGGGCCGCAATGGTTGTGGCTGTGACCTGCTATGGCTGTTGTCACACGGGCCGCAATGGTTGTGGCTGTGACCTGCTATGGCTGTTGTCACACGGGCCGCAATGGTTGTGGCTGTGACCTGCTATGGCTGTTGTCACACGGGCCGCAATGGTTGTGGCTGTGACCTGCTATGCTGTTGTCACACGGGCCGCAATGGTTGTGGCTGTGACCTGCTATGGCTGTTGTCACACGGGCCGCAATGGTTGTGGCTGTGACCTGCTATGGCTGTTGTCACACGGGCCGCAATGGTTGTGGCTGTGACCTGCTATGGCTGTTGTCACACGGGCCGCAATGGTTGTGGCTGTGACCTGCTATGGCTGTTGTCACACGGGCCGCAATGGTTGTGGCTGTGACCTGCTATGGCTGTTGTCACACGGGCCGCAATGGTTGTGGCTGTGACCTGCTATGGCTGTTGTCACACGGGCCGCAATGGCACATTGCTATTCTGCTTCCTGAAAGGCATTTCAGGCAGTTTTATATGACAAATGATCATCGCATGGCAGCACCGAGGTTCTACTCCACAAAGTTTTGGCCTTCGCTTTGGTAGAGTATTATCGGCCAAGGTGTATCGCTTTTTTCTTCGAGATTCTCCATTGTCGAGGTGTTTGTACGGACAATGCACCGAGGTCGCGGGTTTGCACCCTGCCTGTATCTGGCGACGTGTCATATTTTCATCTCATTCTCCCAGGTGGTCGTTCGCCCAACATTACTTCATGACTGGGCCCACACGTGCCTCAAACATTAGTTATCCAATATCTCCCGGACTGGACAGCAGTGGTTGACTCACCCGTGACAGTCCCACACACACCCACCGCACACCGCACACATACCAAATTTTAAATCTCATACACCTTGTCGCCACGTGACTTGTATTCGGCTGTTTGATTGATGGACATATTTAGGGTATCCAGCAAAACATCCAGTCCATCACAGTATCTTGGTGACGTGCCGTTGTGATTGGAGGGGATCGGGGTTACATCAACATACAACATACAGCGCCTGCGAAACACTCCGCCTTTCAACATTCCGATGATGACGTCACCTTCTGATGATGACGTCAACTTCCGATGATGACGTCACCTTCCGATGATGACGACACCTTCCGATGATGACGTCAGCTCTTTACAATTGCGCAGCCGATAATTCCTGGGGGATTATTATCCGGGTTAAAGCCTGATAATGACACGGGTGTAAGCCCTCCACAGACAATCCGTCCAGCTAGGACAGCCGGTGGCGGGCGACTGTATTCCTCCATGGAGGCGGGGCACGCGAGGTGGCCGAGTGGTTAGCGGGTTGTGGGGTGTGAGGTTCGCCCTCTGTAGTCAAGCCGTCCAGATCGGGCGGGCGAGGGGTCGCGTGGTGGCCGAGGGGTTAGCGGGTGGCGGTGTGACGTACGAGGAGATCGGTCCTCGTAGACATGACGGAGACAAATGATGCTAAGTGGTTTAGTTAGTCAAACGATGGTGTTCATCATCAAAAAGAATGGGGGCTGTCGGGGGGGCGGGGGGTGGGGAGGGTGCGGATAGATAATGTGGGGTGAGGTGAATGAGTGCTGGATAAATAATGAGGGTGTGGTGGGCGTAGAGTTGGGCTGGCGTGGGGTGAGGAGGGTGTCGAGGAGGGAGGGGCCGGTGTGTTTAGGACAGAGTGACATTTTGAGACCTCCTCGAGGGAGTCTTACACAGCTGGCCAATCAGACGGCCTGTGAGGCGCGGGGCGCCCCCTACTTTATGGAGACGCTAAGCGACCTTTGTTGTCAACCAATGGGTCACGTGACACGCTTAATACCGCTTTAAGGACGGCTACAGCGCTTGGACTGAGGATCCCGGGAAGTTGCTGGTGGACGGAGGGAGGGACAAGGAGAGGACGAGGCGGAGAGGGGGTGAAGGGGAGGTGGGGGAGTGGGGGGGAGGTGTGGGAGTGGGGGGGGGGGGTGGCTGGCTGCGGGTACAAGTTGTCTCATACACTGGCGTCGGCCTCTTTAGGTGTTAATGGGCCTGGTGGAGCACGCCATGGGGATCAGGCGGAGCTGTTTGTTCACTGGAAGTACCCTTTGATCTATTGATGGTCTTTGTGGCGTCATACCCCCACCAGCCGGAACCTGTGGCTGATATTTCCCGCTACACAAGATATGAACGCGATTAACAAACGCTACAAAAACATACTGGAGTAGCCTTTAGCTCCGCCAAGCCATGGTGATGTGTAAGTTATTTATGGTTAATCTAATAAAGGAGTGAGTTAGAGGGGGGCATGGGCGGCTTTACGTACATCTTGTCCGGCTTTTATGGTATCTTGGGGTAAAGGGGGCCAGGTGGTGGCGATCCGACAGCTAAAGTGATTTCCCGATCGGCTTAATGCGGCCCACGCTGCCTCCATCATGAGACAGTACACAGCATTAAGGGCAGCAGCCTTGGATTCAAGACACATTAGTTTTAGGTCTGTGTCTTACGACCTGTCACATGTACCTCTCTGGCTATGAGAAAAGCTGCATCGTGATGGAAGGCCACCCTTGGCCACTGGAGCATGGCATCAGACTCACATTTAATGTTTGATGACCTACATATGTTTCACAAAAAACAGGCACTGTGCCACGTGTTCAAAGCAATACCAGTTGAACATAATTGTTCGGTTGGAATATTATGGCAATACAGTTAGAGCAAAAATACAAATGGCATGTTTTCAGAATGTCCAAACACAAAAAACCTAATCATATATTATTATGGTTATTAACTAAAAACATACACATAAACCGGCAAGAGTGCTATATAATTGAAACCCTCCCCTTTCGCTTTCTTTCGCTCTCTCACTCCGTCTGTCTCCCCCCCCCCCCCCCCCCCCCCAATTCTCGCTCTCTCTCTCTCTCCCTCTATCTCTTCCAACGTCATAAATGGCCAGTGTGTTGTTCTGCCCTCTGTGATGGCGGTTATGTACCAGCACGACACAGTCCCTTTCCCGGTGCTCGGCGTCCGACTTGGCTGCGGCTCCGACATGCAGCGGTCCATCAGACATTTAGCGGTGACATTAGTGACATTTACTGGCACCCCGGCGATGCCGGCCGATCGTCGTGCGAGTCATAAAGAGTTTGTCTTATTGATTGCTCTGGGTCATCGAGACTGATCAGGAGCCGGCGCGCGGGGGGTGCGGGTGTCTGCGGGGATCTGGAGAAAGGTTACGTGGGTGAAGCGTGAGGGAGTAGGGTGGGGGGTTGGGGGTGGCGGGGGGGGGGGGGGGGTGACGAGGCACGAGGTGGCATTACGGACGCCTCCGATACCCGGGTCGGATTACTGGACCGTGTGCCTGCCCCCAGTCAGGGGCGTGAGAGGGAAGAATGCCACGGGCTGGGGAGGTAATTGTAGTCGTGGCGGACCCGGATGGGGGTTGGTGTGGGGTGCGGGGGTGGCTCGGGGGTGGCGGGGGCGGGGGAAGAATGCCACGGGCTGGGGGGAGGGTGGGTGGGTAATTGTAGTCGTGGCGGACCCGGGTGGGGGTGGGGCGATGGGGGGAGATGGTGAGGGGTGCGGATTTGGTTGGTGTTTTTGGCGGAGGTCGCCGGGTTGGCTGCCGCCTCATAATTCCGCCTCACTATGGTGGCGATAGCGAGGCTAAGGGTGTTGGGGGGGGGGTGGGGGGGGGGGGGGTAGGGCATCCACCGGGATCGCCGGGTGATCAGGGTGGACAGGCTGTGGGATCAATGCCACGATAACGGAGGGGCCTAACCTTCCACCCCGCGACCATCCACACCCTCGTCACTTGGACGACCGCAGTTGACTGGGGGCGCCACTATCGCGACAGCGGGGGCTTTGGTGCGTCGGCGGCGGCGCTGTCCCCGCCGGGACTGGGCCCAGTGTTTGGGGGTGACGGCGCGGAAAGTCCGCGGCTCCATCCATCCGACAGGGCGCTCTCAATCTTGACCAGCGTAATGCCGGCCCGCCGCCCTGACCCCCCCCCCCTCTCCCCTCCACCCCCCAGCAACTATTCCGGGGTTTGGTCAACTACGAATACATAACAAAAACACTGACACTCGGCTCGTACGAGTGGGACCCGACCTCAGCGGTAGCTATGGCGACTTTGTCACGTGAACAAGTCTCGCTGGCGGGCTGCATACAGAGTGTAGACCCACCATTTTCATGGTAATTTCAATTTCAATTTCAATGGCTATAAGAATGGAAAGAAAATGGCCGCAATAATGCTCCAGAATTCGTAATGACGCTGGTTAGTGTGTCTGATGTTAGAAATGGTCAATCGTGTTTAACAATAGCTTAGGGGTAAAACCGATCTGAAAGAGGCAAGCGACTGTATCCGACAAGACGTATAAACAAAGCTAGGGCTACGAGGGCATAAAACCACGGTGATTGCCCTTGCCTTTCTCTTGTGTTTCACAAACTGTACACAAGTGACTGAGAATGTGTCATCATCACACTGTTGGTATCATATCATACTATCGATCAATTTATTCACTGAAAATATTTCATTGCCGACATATCGTATATTATATTATCAGTTGATTCACTGAGACTATTTCCTTGCCATCATATCGTATATCATATTATCAGTTGATTCACTGAGACTATTTCCTTGCCATCATATCGTATATCATATTATCAGTTGATTCACTGAGACTATTTCCTTGCCATCGTATCGTGTATTATATTATCAATGTATTCACTGAGAATATTTCCTTCCCATCGTATCGTATATTATATTATCAATGTATTCACTGATAATATGTCTTTCTCATCGTATGGTATATCATATTATCAGTGTATTCACGGTTGCCCGTTGGTTGACGTTGCAGCCATCTTCGAGGTGTGTAACAGACACGTGTTCAACGCTTCCTGCGCCGACGATGAGGTCATCATGATGCGTCTGGCCAACTACGGGCGCATGCGCCTGGGGCGCTGCGTCAGGGCCAACCTGGGGTACCTTGGTTGCGGGGCCAACGTGCTGACTCACGTGGACCAACGGTGTTCTGGCCGCCAGCACTGCACCTTCACCGTGCCGGACGACACTATGTACGCCACACAACCCTGCCCCGGCGACACCACGTCCTACCTGGAGGCCAGCTACGACTGTATCAAAGGTACCGGAGCCACGTCCGGCATACGCCCTCCCCCCTCCCCCACACACCGCTGATACCACCGCTACTCATTTAAATATTTACCTATCCCCGACTTAGGCCCATACTCCATCGGATCTCGTCTGCCTTCGGATCACATAACCCTCCTTCCTGTATTGTGTTCCGCTCCTGCTCATTACCCCACTGCCCCCCCCCCCACCCCACTCCGTACCCTCCCACCTTCCCTGTTATCCACATCCCTTTCGCCCCTATTTCTGTACTGCCCTCCACCCTTCTATTTTCCCTCATCACTTCCCTTCCCTTCCCCCCCCCCCACCCCACTGCCGCCCTTCCCCTGCGTCCGACTCACATCACTGCCTTCGTTCCAAGCTGACTCTTTACTCCCATTTCTCTTTACCTTAATCCTTTTTACCCCTAGTCTATTACCCTTACCCACCTTCCTACCCCACCCCTCCTCTCCTGCTCCTGCCCACGCGGCTTCCAACGCTGTTATCAGCGCTGGCAATCTATAATCTGAAGAATATTGTAATGAATATGCTTAATCAGCTACATGACGATGGCAGTTCTAAAGAATATTTCAATTTGTGCGGTTCCTTTCAGTTGCCACACCCAGCGACAAGCCTTGCCACTCGAACCGGCCGGTGACAATAGGCTACGGCGAGGACACCCAAGTCGCGTCACCTCAGGATAATGTGAAGGGAGCGCCACCTCGCGACATTCACGGCTATATATCCAGTGAGATTGCCGACAAGGAGGGTGCCGGCTCGCTCAATTGTCCCTGGGTAATCCGTGCTCTGCCCGGACAGCGATTGAATCTCACGCTGCATAACTTCCTGCAGCACGTGACGTCACAGAGCGGAGCAGACGACAGCGCGGTTGGTTTCCCGCCGAGCGGGGGCTCGGCGGCCCCGTCGTCGTCACATCTCTGCTACGAGATCGCCTTATTGGTGGACGGCGAGAGCAAACAGAATGTGCTCTCGTGTGGCAAAACGGGAACAAAAAATGTGTTTGTGTCGCGGGGAAGCCAAGTAAAAGTCATCATTACGCGAAGGAATACAGAGAGTATCAAGGGGGCGTTTTTATTGGAATATGGCGGTAAGTGTAGCCCGCGGCCCTTTTATAAATCTTACATGTTACGTGGCGGGTGTAGCATTCCGCCTCCATTCAAACAGGCTTTGGTCTCTGGCTTCATTTAATATGAATTAAGTGCATTGCTTCCAACAAATGGTTCTTTGCATTTTATGTCTACGTATATATGGCTATAATTACATTAATAACATTAGCGGAAACCTTTGGGTACCTGTATGTGTATCCAGTGTCAAGATGTTTTCGTTTGAGTCAATATTAATTTTCATTTGACAATTTATAAGCCTTATATGCTAATAATGGATAATATGCGTATTTGAGAAAACACAAGTTGAAATCTGTGTGTCTATCGACTAAGCATGTTGAAATAGGTAGTTAAGCTTACCATGGATAGTTACTGTATGTTGTTTGCTGTACGATTGTCCTTTAGTTGTAATATGCATTTAACGAAGTTGCAATCCATGTTTACAAACGCTCCATTGAGGCTTATTTGTAACATAGATAATGTTACGTTAAATTTCCCCATAAAGCTATTGGACAGCTTTTTGACAACACCTCTCCCTCTCCGCAGTATTCGGGTGCCCCAACATCCGGGCACCCTCGGGCGCCGTCGTCACGGTTACCGGGGACAACGCGGTGGTGAAGTGTAACCTCACCAAGGAGACCTGGTACCTGACCTGTAAGGGAAGCACGTGGGCCGGCCATATTGGAAACTGCTCCTCTGCAGGTAGACGCTGGGGCCATCACCGCTCTCGTAGAGGAAAACTCTCCCTCGCCAAGTCTGCCAGAAGGCATCTCAATAGATATAATTAAAGCAAGGGGCTTATAGGACGTCTTGTCTGCGGCCCATTGTGACACCAGATCTGGCATAAATTCATCTCGCACTCTCTGACTGGGTACTTTCAATCAAAAAGTTTTGATTTTTCACCTTTTACGGGCGAAATTTGACTTGAATTTGTGCGAAAAAAATCTGTTGACATTGGTTATCAAATCACACATCTCATATCGTCGCCTAACGGCTCGAACAGGATATGGGAGACTTGGCCGGAGATAAACCTATCTCGCAATGTTATATTCTCATCTTCTTGATCCGAATTCCATCGAGATGGAATTATTATCAACGCCCTTTTGTTACCATAAGTCACTGGTAATTCACGCTGTGTGTATATCTATGGACGCTGGCCCACAGTGCCAGTCTGCTCACTAGATACATCTATCGTGATTATGTAGACAGACAAAGGGAATGGTGGGATCGGTGATAAATATAGCACGCGTCGCTTGGCAACACAATTACAGATGATGTTCGTGAATATTATGTCTATTTGAGGATGATTATTTTAATGTTATGTCTGGTTTTGCAGGACCTTCAGACTCTTCTTGGGCCTACCAAACGATATTTCATAATGAAAGCACGTTTCCCTACGGTAAGACTGTGGGCATCATTGCAAATATTTCTTTATAACAAAGCCGATTGTAAAGCTATGGCAATTATCCCGTTCGGTCCTGACTCATGGAATATTTTAGTTATTTTTAAGCCATGTAATAGTCCAACCCCTAGAGGTATTTCAGTGGTACAAAACGGCACCTTACGATTAATATTTTAGTATTGTGTTAGTAAATATATCCCCGATAATATATGGTATTAATACTGTAAATCCTAGCCTTCGACAGTGTTTAGTGTAGCCACATAATGGAGGAACGGAGTAAAGAGTGATGATGGTCATTATACAATGCTACTTGGGAAGCGACGAGCGATCTGTGCATGGTGACAAAATGCAGAGTACTGATTCCATAGCAACCACTGCAGAGATCTCTCTGCGGAATAACTAGGCCTCTCACCCCCAAGCCTCAACCGTTGTCCCGATGCGCTGCCCAAGAATGCAATTTCTCCGTCTAGCAGCCTCAGTTACCCCTCCCTCCCCCTCCAGCCTCAGTTACCCCTCCCTCCCCCTCCTCCACTCCATCCCTTTCTGTCTGTTGCTCCTTTGGCCTCCCCTCTCCAGCCCCCTACCCACCTAGATACTCCATCTGCGCATGATCACCAGGCCTAGCCAATTTGAATGTGCGGGAAGTGCTAGGAAGTCCCCCAGCATCTTTCAAGGACTGTCTCCCCCGCCACCAGTTATTGGCTTACCCCGGCCATGGAGGGGGCGGGGAGGGGCACTGGGCAGGGAGCAGGGGGCAGGGGGCAGGGAGCAGGGGGCAGTGAGCAGGGGGCAGGGAGCAGGGAGCAGGGGGCAGAAGGCAGGGAGGAGGGGGCAGGAGGGCGCGCGGCCAGGGAATTAATTGACCTTACCACGCCGAGACAGATGATGTGTAATCTTAGGTGACCAGGGTGGGGTCGGGAGAAGCAGTGAGTCAACTCCCAGCTGGCAGTTTTTGTCCCGTTCTCGCAGAGGGCGGATTTTCTTCAGACGGTGGGGTAAGTGGTGGCGAGAAGGAAGCGGGGGAGAAGATTGACTGAAGGGCGGGGTGATATTTGTCAAGAATGATAGTGTTTTTGTGTGTGTGTTTGTGTGTAGAAGTTACATCCCTGGCGATGGAACATTACACACTTGAGCGTGACTGTAAGAAGCAGCCAATACCCAGAGCCTTTGATGTGTCCCAGCTCCCCGTCCGTGCGGCGTGTTACGACCGGCCACGCCCCTAGCAGGGGGTACTGGACACCCAGACACGTCAACACGAGAGAGTGTAAAACGTCACCAATAACAGGCGTGTTTTCAAGGGTGGAGTTTGGTTCAAGGGGAGGGGACGCACGAACAGCGAGCTGCTAACAGGCAAGGAACCCCGCTGCACAAACTGCAGGGAGGGGGGTGTGTGACTTCAGCGGTTGGGTTTCTTTTCCTGTTTATGGAGACCGGTTCCAACCCTAGTGATAGAAGAGGGGGGGTTAAGAACCCCCGCCGTCCTCACACCGCCCTCACACCGTCCTCACACCGTCCTCACGTCGTCCTCACACCGTCCTCACGCGGTCCTCACACCATCCTCACGTCGTCCTCAGGCCGTCCTCAGGCCGTCCTCACACCGTCCTCACACCATCCTCGCGCCGTCCTCACATCGTCCTCACTCCGTCCTCGCACCGTCCTCACACCGTCCTCACACCGTCCTCACACCTTCCTCACGTCGTCCGCACGTCGTCCTCAGGCCGTCCTCACACCGTCCTCACACCGTCCTCACACCGTCCTCAAGCCGTCCTCACACCGTCCTCACACCGTCCTCATGTCGTCCTCATGTCCTCACACCGTCCTCACACAGTCCTGACACCTTCCTCACACCGTCCTCACGTCGTTCTCAAGCCATCCTCACACCGTCCTCAAGGCGTCCTCACACGTCCTCAAGCCGTCCTCACACGTCCTCAAGCCGTCCTCAAGCCGTCCTCATGTCGTCCTCACACCGTCCTCAAGCCGTCCTCACACAGTCCTGACACCTTCCTCACACCGTCCTCACGTCGTTCTCAAGCCATCCTCACACCGTCCTCAAGGCGTCCTCACACGTCCTCAAGCCGTCCTCACACGTCCTCAAGCCGTCCTCAAGCCGTCCTCATGTCGTCCTCACACCGTCCTCAAGCCGTCCTCATGTCGTCCTCACACCGTCCTCACACCGTCCTTACGTCGTCCTCACACTGTCCTCACGCCGTCCTCAGGCGCTCCTCACACCGTTCTCACGTCGTCCTCAGGCTGTCCTCAGGCCGTCCTCACACCGTCCTCACACCATCCTCACGCCGTCCTCACATCGTCCTCACTCCGTCCTCAAGCCGTCCTCACACCGTCCTCACACCGTCCTCACACCGTCCTCACACTGTCCTCGCACCGCCCCCCCCGTCCTCAAGCCGTCCTCACACCGTCCTCACACCGTCCTCACACCTTCCTCACGTCCTCACGTCGTCCTCAGGCCGTCCTCACACCGTCCTCGCGCGGTCCTCACACCGTCCTCACGTCGTCCTCAGGCCGTCCTCACACCGTCCTCACGTCGTCCTCAGGCCGTCCTCACACCGTCCTCACACCATCCTCACGCCGTCCTCGCATCGTCCTCATTCCGTCCTCGCACCGTCCTCACACCGTCCTCACACCGTCCTCACACCGTCCTCACACCGTCCTCACACCTTCCTCACGTCGTCCGCACGTCGTCCTCAGGCCGTCCTCACACCGTCCTCACACCGTCCTCACACCGTCCTCAAGCCGTCCTCACACCGTCCTCACACCGTCCTCACGTCGTCCTCATGTACTCAAACCGTCCTCACACCGTCCTCACACCTTCCTCACACCGTCCTCACGTCGTCCTCAAGTCGTCCTCACACCGTCCTCACACCGTCCTCACACCTTCCTCACGTCGTCCTCACGTCGTCCTCAGGCCGTCCTCACACCGTCCTCACACCGTCCTCACGTCGTCCTCACGTCGTCCTCATGTCCTCACACCGTCCTCACGTCGTCCTCAGGCCGTCACCACACCGTCCTCGAGCCGTCCTTACACTGTCTTCACACCGTCCTCACACCGTCCTCACACCCTCTGCTGTGCTCACGTCCTTGACCTTGCTTCCTCCAGGCATCCTGATCGCGGTGGCGCTCGGAGTGGCTCTTGGCGTCTTCCTTGGCGGAGTGCTGCTCACCATTGTGGTCGTCCACACCAAGCGGTGGGTACCTCGCGCACGCACAGTGGCGCACCAAGCGATCCACCAGTTAACCTGGTTTACCGATTACCAGCAGTTAATCTGGTTTACCGTTGTATAATAATATTTTAAATTAGGTAATATATATCATATATATATATATACGCATATTATGTATAACATTTGGACGTTAAGCGCGTCGAATGGTATATTTTTGGTGTGGGTTACACTTGAAAATTCCTACAATTCGACACCGACACATTTGTGTAGTAATTCCTAAAACATCCGACAGTTAAATGTGTTATTACGGTTATGGTTCAAGCATATCAATCTCATGGACGAACTGTCGTTATGGCCGCTAGTTCTGGGCATAGGTTTACCATGATATCATCATGGAGGAATGTATTGTACATGACTATTGCCTTGTCCTCAGGAAGCGTCGGGCTCGCCGCAACGAGACTGGAACCCTGTGTCGTACGGACGCCACTTCCGGTGGCATTTATTCCGGATCAACCTCTAAGTACGTCCATAACTGGGCCTCCAGTCCGGACGCCAAGCTCCTGGAGGGGGATCCGGCCTGCCAGGTCGGGACGGCCGCCATTCCTGGATCGTACCACCCGGACGCCAGTGGGTGTCCCAAGCACGGACACACGCCGCTGCCCGGTCGGGATCACCAGCTGAGCGAGCAGTACAGAGGCGGCGGCAATCCGGCCACGCTGGGCCGCTCCAAGCACTTCTACGAGAGTCCCAAGTTTGTCTGAGAGAGACAGACAGGGACCCGGAGGCGGGAAGAGAGGGAGGATGAGTGAACGCGTGCGGGAGAAAAAGACAGAGAGAATGAGAGATAGAGAGCGAGGGAGAGGGAACGAGAAAGAGAGAGGGAGAGGGGGAGAGAGAGGGGGGGGAGAGGGAGAGAGAGAGAGAGAGAGAGAGAGAACGAGAAAGTGGAAGGGAGAGAGGCGAGACTGGCAGGCAGAGGGATGGATGGCGATACACACGGCGAGTGTCGAGCCGCTGCCACTGCCACTGGATCTCGACATAAGACAGCTCCTACAGAGTGGGTTCCGCACTTTACTGTTCGTGTCGCTTTGTGATATATTGATGTGCATTGTTCCATGATTAGCAGAATTAGCAAAAGGAACATGACGATTCCACGTCGGACAACAACCGTTTGACGTGAAACACGCCCATGCGTCCCAATGACAAATCTGTCCGAAAGCCTATTCAGCGTATTTAGGACTTAATGTACTGGATTAGTCGCATAGGTCGAATTCGCGTTAATCGCTCGGTCACCCAGCTCGGTCATTTGCACGTAAATTTGTCTATTTAATAAATCTGTTTATTTATTATTTTCTCACCGGGGACAGGAAGAGGTTTTTTCACAATTATACACCAGGCATGACCTCGTCCAGCCAGACTGTGTATTGAAGTATTTGGCGGAGAGGCCCCTCGGTGTGAAGTTACGTCTTTTTTATAACTGATAATCACGTTACTACGTTAAAATTCAGTTTATTTGCTCAAATAATAACGGCAAGTTATGGGACATATTTTAAGCCACGTAACCAACATTTGGCTAACGTGTTGCTCTTACCATTACGGACAGTTGAGACAGTCGGTCAGACATGGAACTCACACATGTGGCAGTATGCACCTCGGATTTCCTTTGAGCAATTTACTTAATAAATTAATTGATTGCGCTGTCAAACCGTATTATTTAACATGGAATGTGTTGTGATGCAGATTTTAACTAATAGCTTTCATGACAGTACCAGCTATTTACAAACAAAACCTTCCTAGTTTACGGTCATTGTGAAGAAAGCCTGTCGGTGTGAGCTCAGCTGGCGCACGCGTACCGACACTCACCGTGTGGCTGGGACCTCCTCCTCACCCGTCTCGCCGAGGTGCGGGTCTCATTTACCGGCCTTGGTTGATGTCCCTGGTTGTCTGCGAGGCAGGCGCCATCGTTCCCGGAACCACACCCCCTGGGCTCCAGTCCAGCACAGCACCACACCATCAGGCACCAAGACACTAATCCATCTCTTGCTACACGTGATAATGAGGTTACACATGCCCCCCCCCCCCCCCACCCCCACCATGCCCCTCCTGCTCGGTGCAACGTCAAAACATTCCATTCCAGGAAGTTGCTAGAGTATATTCCTGGGGTTTCTGTATTGCTTCAGTCATGCTGTTGTCCCTTAAACTTTGACCCTTATTTTGCCACAGATGGCAGAAGGGTGGTAAAAGATAAAATTGGTCCTTGTTTCATGTATTGTTTTATTTCGTTTGACTGAGTAGTTGTGGCGATAATCAAAGCTAAGTCAGCGGTCCCAACGATGTACCAGAGTAATGAAAGACACTTGTTCATCCTCGGTTGTAGCGCTAATAATGTTCTTTCTTCAGTGATGTCTCCGCGTTGTAAATACCGCTGTTTTAATGAGCATGTGGGAAGTCTTAACGTTGCAGTAGGGGATTCCCACAATTCCGTAATCGTCACCGGAAAAGTGACCACTTAAGTAATGAATATACTTGTCTTGCTATTCAGTAATTTTCCAACAAAAGAACAAAATAAAACTATTGAATGACGAAAAGTGCTTATGTTTTGCTTTATAACCGTGATGTTAGGGGCGACATACGAAAGGGGCAGAACTGTGATCATTTTAATCACAGTCACCTGGTAACAATCTTCTCGAAAGAAGCTTTAAATTTGGTCTTTGACCCAGTGGTTTCTTACTTAGATTAATGTGGAAGGCATTGAACCTTGCATACCTATAAAATACAAAAGATAAAACTGTTCAACTAACGAAGTAAAACAGACCTGTCTGGCTGGTAGGGTCGAGATCTTTAGGTCTACAAAAACAGAGATTATCTCAATTCGTAGTTATCTTATTCCAAAATGGGCTATGCCGGTATTACGAATTATAGATAATTGAAATTCCGGTTAAGCAGAAGAATTGTGCTGCTAAACAGATCTTCCGGTTATGCGAAAAACACTGTGCTCCAGATTATTGTGGATATGAGCCACACAGTTCGGGGGTGTAAACACAAACACCAGAGCGATAGTCCTTGACGTAAACACAAACACCAGACCGATAGTCCTTGACGTAAACACAAACACCAGAGCGATATGCCTTGTTTGGTCGTGCAACGAATTGTTTGCAAACATAAACAAACATATTTGTGGCAACCAGTTGAAATTTATTTATGTATGGACGGCTTTCATCAGGTTAGCTTCTAAATATGCAGTTAAAAACTCAATGATCTACGGGACACGAAAATGTAGAAATCTGCAGTTGAAACGACGGAAAGCGAGTTGTGGGCGATGGCCATTGAATGTAAAGCATATGCGTAATAAATAAATTGTGCTTCACAAAATGGCGCATCATCTTTAACAAACATATACATGTACCATATTTTGGCATTCCATATTTCTAAATTTGACACAGAAGGAACCTTACTAAATTGCATATCATATTATTATCACATTTGAAGCAATTATTTGGCACTTGTTGATGTATACATGAACACCGAACTGCACGCTCCCTTGGCGCCGTGGCCCAATGATAGTTGGCCGTATTCTGTTGTTAACATTCATTATACGTTCGCACTAAATACTGACTTTGCAAAAAGTGCCAATTTCATTCTTGCAGGTGGCACGCCATTTAAGTTAACACAATAGGGGGGGGGGGGGCTTGTTATAGCTTTCGCGCATGACCAGAAACCGTCATAATTCCACCTGTGCGCTGTAAGGATTGCCCAACGTGAGCAGTAGCACTGGTCTGGTTTGAGTCCTGCGTGTTGTCTCCATGGTGATTATCCTGACGCTGCCATTGGTCGAGGCGATCGGTTGACATGACGACGGCTAAACAGTTGTCTTTGGTTCCCATGACGTCAGCAGCGGTGGAATTTGCGTGGCGAATGACGGGGCGGGGGGGGGGTGCGGAGTGTGGGCAAGGTTGGGGAAGGGGGGGGGGTGGAGGAGGTGAGGAGGATGCCGGTTTGGATAACGATGGTAAGGACGCTATTTGGCAAGGAAAAACGTCTGGATTCTGTGGAAGGGGGTCGGAGGGGGTGGGAGGGGGTGGGAGGGGGTGGGAGTAGAGATGTACTTTTCATCATGCTTTGGTCACATTGCGTCAATGAGAGAAGCAGGGGTAGAGCGGAGCCATGTCCCCGGGATAACCCCCTACTTCTTGCGAAGAAGGACTCGAGATCTTTTTCCTGCGACCACACAGACCTGACTACAGAGGGGCTCGAACCACCGATCCACGTGCGATTAGGCTCCCAGGTCCCATGCTTTCGGAGATTTTATTTTATTATGCACCGAGAATGTGTCACACTGTAACTACTACACTGGAACTGTATGAATATTTAATGTGCAGCACTTAAGCGGGTCGCCATCCAGGTACCGATCAAAGCATGTCGACGAGCAAGCAGGTCATCAGCTCAAAGATCAGAGAGGTTGCGGGAAGGGAACAGGTTGGGGTGGTGGAATGGGGGGGCGGGGCACTAGGGCTAAGCCAGGGCCGTGGGAGGGGGGCACTAGGGCTCAGCCAGGGCCGTGGTGGGGGGCACCAGGGCTAGGCCAGGGCGGTGGGGGGGGGGCACTAGGGCTCAGCCAGGGCCACCGGGGAGGGGACACTAGGGCTGAGCCAGGGCCGCAGGGGGGGGGGGCGCTAGGGCTAAGCCAGGATCGGGGGGGGGGCACTAGGGCTTAGCCAGGGCCGTGGGTGGGCACTACACGCTAGGTTATAGGGCCGTGGGATGGTACTAGGGGCTAAGCCAGGGCCGTTGGGGGGGGGGAGGCACTAGGGGACAGGCCACAGCCGTGGGGGGGGCACTAACATGGCTAAGCCAGGGCCGAGGGGGAATCGACGACCGCCGTGACCGGGGACTGACGTAAGGAAGACCCCGGGGGGCTGGCCGGGGGTAAGGGGATTTCTGCTGGGGTGGGGGAGGCAGATGTACACGGGAGCGGGGGGGGGGAGGGGAGAATGCAATATATTAGCAATGGCACACCAATCAACACACACAACATCTGGTCTACAAAGGATATTGGACCTGAACGTTATTTCACTTTTTTAATGACACAAGGGGACCAAGTGACAAGGCGATAATCTACAAGCGACGAGAACCCTTAGTTGGACGTGGCGTAAATGTCGGCTGCCATAGCTCAGGCTGAAAGAAAGAAATATCCACTGCCATCACTTAGGCTAGTCTCACCATTGGTGAGTTAAACCATGCATGGTGACGTTATGATGCCTCAAGCCGCACCATATATCGGAACCATCGTCCAGCAACCAACACCCATAATAAACCAAGGAAACCAAATAAATATTTTGGTTACTTTAGCGCATGCAATGTCTAAACTAGGCCACAGTCCGGGACGATGAAGGATACATGGGCGAAACCTGCCCAAATTAGACTGGCCTGGTTCTGGCCGGGATTCGAGCCCAGGACCTGCGGTTTAGCGTGCTAATCATTACATCAAGGAGCCCCCCCCCCGCCTGACCAAGTTGTAGATGCCGTCAGTGACACTAATACATGATGCATGATAAGACAAGGGCTTCATTGAATTAAAGCAGGGAGATCCTACCTGATTTTTCGGTCTGCTGGTTCCGTGAGGCTATGGGCGGAAGGGGAGGGGTGGCGGGGATGGTTCTGGAGGTGGTGCCCGGGGAGCCCAGACCCTGGGGGCTGGACTCCCGCAGGGTGGGGGAGTCTCTGCCGCTCTCTCCCGGTAGTTTTATCCGCCGGCCGCCAGGAGCGCCACTGGCGGGCGGACTGCCCTGACTCAGACCGGAAGCGGGTTTGTTGTATGGCGTGGTAGGTGGCGCCGTCGTCGCCTCAGAGATTCCTAAATGGAGTGAAAACTTTGCTTTGGCACATTTACAGAGATGTTGACCTTGACCTTTAGGTCGTATATAGCAGCTCTCCGGTCTCCCGTAAGAATGTGTGAGATTTTGGACAGTCGTACCTGTGTGTGACCTTGGTCGGTCGTACCTGTGTGTGACCTTGGTCGGTCGTATGGATATGTGACCTTGGTCGGAAGTATTAGTGCGTGACCTTGATCGGTCATACCTGTGTTTGATCTTTATCGGTCGTACCTGTGTGTGACCTTGGTCGGTCCTACCTGTGTGTGACCTTGATTGATCCTACCTGTGTGTGACCTTGGACGGTCGTATTGGTGTGTGACCTTGGTCGGTCCTACCTGTGTGTGACCTTGGCCGGTCGTCGATCGGTCGGCTCGGGTGGCCCGTGGGTCGGTTGACCGTCATGTAGGCTCTGGTGTTGGAGTTGGCGGCATTAACCAATCGGTCGTTACTCTGGAAGCCCGGTGGGATCTTCAGGCTGCAAGTAACAGGTTATTGGGGCGTGACTGACAGAACAGGACAGGGGTCAGCCCACGAATGTTAGTCTATAGAGATGTATACAAGGGGAGATTGCCTCTAGTCTTCACACCCTGAGCCTGAGGTAGAGCACTTGTTTGTCGAAAACACACTGGGTCTAGTCCATGTTAAAGTGAAGCATGTGACAATCTTTGCGAATGTCGTTTAAGAAATAAACCTTTGTGGCTTCTTGCAAAAAGTAACCTGGTCTAAGCCGAAGACAAGAGAGACACCAGTATGGGTGCCATATTTATATACACTATGACTGCGGACATAACCGCAACATGTAAGCTAAACACACATCAATTGTTAGTTCTGCCAATCCAGGTGTGTCCCACAGTTGCTGCCATATCCGGACTACTTAATATCCGTCCCACCCCCCACCCACCCCCCCATCAAAGCATTGCATTTCGCTTCGATTCTCCGGTAACATAGGGCATCATGCTTACTTACCTGACTTGGTTTTGTCCAATCAGCATCCTGTTGATATCCAACTCCAGTATCTTAGGAGTGTTTAAGGTGACTGCTGTTGAAGTAGACCTTGTCTTGACTTTTCGCACGACCGGTTGAATCTTGTTGCTGTAAGGGAAAAATATTCAAATAAACGATCGAGTTGTAATTTGGCGAGACTCAATAGTGTGTCATAATGATATGACAAGCGGTGCTCGTGCCACAGATCAGTTAATACGAATATTTGCCCCCAACAATTCTTATGCCAAATGTATAATTATATATTATAAATTATATTCTGCATTTTGAAATATTTTGTCAATTTAACACGGTTTCTACGGCTTACTAGGTAAATTAGTGGTCGGCAGCGATCTGTCAGGTATGGGGTGGGGTGGTGGTGGGGGGGGGGGTCGATGTGAGGGTGCCGCCACGCAGCCACGCCAGTGCCGGGCCAGAGATACTCACGCTCCATACAGGACGCGGGTAGTCACCCAACAACTTGCTGGAGTGACCGGAAATCCCGTCATCCGGCCGTGAGGACCGGTAGGGCGGAATTTGGGCGGCGGTGACGTCAGCGGAAGCGGAATGTTCGTCCTGCAGGGAAAAATAACCAATGTAGCGTTATGATGTGCTTGCCGCGAGGCCGCTAGAACAGGAGACCACGAGACCACGAGAAATCGAGATTGCCAGTTGAGGAGATATTGGAATGCCATGGTACTGGCTCGACATAGCGCTGTATACATAACATTAGTTATAGCACTCACCGGCTTCAAACAATGTTGATATTTACACGTGAATACAACTCTCGGATAAGTGACGGTTTCCCAAAGTAAAGGTGCTAGCGGTGGAGATACAGCTTTATATTCAGATAATTAAAAATATTACGAAGGAGATCAGTGGCGGATCCAGCGGGGGGGCTACTACGTCTATAGCCACCGCCACCCACTGGTAAAGCCGAAAAAGCCGCCCCCCCCACCGACAGGTTTAGCCCCCCGAGAATAATAAGCCTATCCCTGTCCACGAGCAGCAACCTAATGCTGAATTAGGGCTGTGCCCCCCCCCCCCGCCCCTGCTTCCGCCACCTGTGCACTGTAATCACGAAATTCAAGCCCCGCCACCCACCATCTAAAGTCTGGATCCGCCCCTGGCCAGATGAAGGAGACAGAGCGAGAGGTGGAGTCATATGCATTGAGTCTTATGCGTAGATATCACGAGATTAAAAGATGTCGCGAGAGGAAATGAAAAGAAATATGGGTGTTTTCAGACCGCGTTTGTGCGTATGGAAGCTATATCGGGCCAAGAGACCTCCCGAGAGATTAAAATGGGAGCTGATGAAACATGCCCCAAGGGAGTTAGAGAGGCTCCCTGGGAGGGAGAGACGGGAGAGAGAAGAAGGAAGGGAGGAAGAGTGAAAAAAAAAATGAGAGCGACGGTTATATATGGGGGAGATATGAATGTGACATACGTTGGGATTAGGCCGGCTCCCTGCCCCGTGTGTCCGTGGTGTTGACACCAGCGTGTGCCCGGATATGATGCTTCGCGGAGCGGACATGACGTCACGAGAGGCTTTCGCCGGACGGCTAAGCTTTCCTCTGTGCAGATCATGATTAGCACTGAAAACAATGCCATAACTACTATATGGGGAGGATAACAGCCGTACTATTTCAGCTCAGAATAATTATTCATTAATAAACGATTGAATTCTAAACACTTATAAAGTCTTTAAAATACATTACTCCTGAGCCAAAAGAAACGTATTACAACACATGAATAATAAATAAACTATTCGCCTTATATACGCTCGAAGAAATTGGTTGTTTTTGGCCACATTTGTGCACACATTGACAAAGGTCAATAAACTAAACTATATCACGACACGATTGCAATCAATCCGGATCTGTGAGTCCAAGGCGAGCTCCTGAACTACCGAGGCTTTCTGGATACACTTACTTTGGTTTGTAAGAGTATAGGGGCTTGATAAGAAATATGCCGGACGCCCTCTCAATGTTCTCGAGGGTAAACATCATTTCGCTGGCCAGACGAGTTCTCTTCTCTCCCATGTCGTCCATGCGATCTGCCCACCTCCGAGCCCTCTGAAATGGTCATGTGACACACTTAACATTGTGCTTAGTGCACATAACACACTTAATTATCCATATACATGTCATAGCTACAAAAAGGATCGTGTTTCGTGGATTCTGCGTATCTGTTAATTGCAAATATCAGACATAGAATACTGAAAACTACGTGTTTGGTGGAAATAATCTTACTTCACTCTGCAGAGATTCCATTTTATCCAACGTTTCGAAGACATCCTCATCCAACTGCTGGCTTCTCCGGACGTTGTCTGAAACAGAAGTGCAGACATGTCCTACAAGATAGGTATGAAATTCAGTGTTACGACTATTAAAACATGACGACGATCGACCATGGCAGTCTCAGAGATCAGGGCAACAAATCAGCCAATGTCCCATGTCCCCATGCCCTACATGTTCCCATGCCTTACATGTCCCCATGCTCTACATGTTCCCATGCCTTACATTAGTCCCAGCGCTCTACATGTCCCAAAGCCCTACATTAGTCCCAGCGCTCTACATGTCCCAAAGCCCTACATTTGTCCCAGCGCTCTACATGTCCCCATACCCTGCATGTCCCCATGCCCTACATGTCTCCATGCCTTACATGTCCCCACGCCTTACATGTCCCGTTATCCTACATGTCCCCATGCCCTACATCTGTCCCCATGCCTTACATCTGTCCCCATGCCCTACATGTCCCCATGCCCTACATGTCCCCATGCCCTACATGTCCCCATGCCCTACATGTCCCCATGCCCTACATGTCCCCATGCCCTACATGTCCCCATGCCCTACATGTCCCCATGCCCTACATGTCCCCATGCCCTACATGTCCCCATGCCATACATGTCCCCATGCCCTACATGTCCCCATGCCCTGCATGTCCCCTACCTTCCACGGACTTCATCTGCACGTGGTGCATATACTTGTTGACGAGGTGCACGAGGCGCTTGGCGGGCAGACTGACGTAATCTTCCATTGTTTCCACGGCTTTCTGTAACCAAGACAACATTACATCACCCTTTACATTGCGTACTGTGCGGCTATACTTAGCATTGACATACGATCAGTATGACACTCAGGCCTCGCTAAGCAACTCGCTCCCTGGCGGATGTCCCCTTTCATCGCCAGGATGCACCCCGCACGGAACGTCCTCCGTAGCCTGCAGTATACCAAGGCTGAGTGAGGAGTGGCCGCCTTTCTCGTCAGGTACGGAGTGTGTATTGTAGTGAAGAAACCCGTTCTCCGTTTTCTATTATTCTGTGGCGTGGAGGTAAAGGACAGAGGAAAAGTTTATTCCAGTTTCAAATGCATAACACTTGGTGTTGGGTTATAGACAGTATGGAAGTGCTGGGTTTCACAAGTCACGTGGTCCTTACGTGGTACTGTTGGGCATCCAGTCGTTTTTGGTTAACGGCTCGTTTCAAAATCTTGGCGTTTCTCTCAGAATCCAAACGAGTGAACATAACCGGGGTGTCAGCATTCTGAAAAAAAATGTATTGCATAAAGAATAAGGGGGAAAACAGATAACCCATCGCTAGCCATAGTGTTTACCGAAACACAATGGAGCATTAACGTCTAAGTATTCATCGTCTGGCATGGCCTGTATGAGCTATTCCTTGGGAAAGTTACTGACGCAACTTTTTTTTCAAGTTATCAGTGTTGAATAGAAAGAGACGCAACAGTCAAAAGTTCAAAGTTATCACTGTAATATTAGGCCATGGATTGGCCATGCTGCCTTCGACCAAGTAGATGTGCTATATATGTTTAAGGCTCACAATATCGTAACTCGGCTGTAGTTCTGGCGGCTCCTGTTGCCGCATCTCCTCTGCCTTGGAGGCCAGCTCTCTCTGCAGACTGTTAATGGTGTCCTGCATCCCCATCATCACCACTGTGTTGTGGCTGGAAAGGGGGGAAGAAAGCAATTGTAAGGATTTTGTGGCTGGGAAGGAGAAATTTTGCTGATAACTTTGTGTCGCCGTTGTTCATCACATGGTGGTATGCCGACTAGCCCGTCTGCAGGGCGACGACCTCAATAACTGGTTTAAAATGTGTTATCGATGATCGGCTGTTCCCAAACCAACACGAATTGCACTCAGTTTTATAAAGCGACTTACTTCATCTGCTCGCCGTGTTGCCTTCGGTTGGCTTCCAGTGCTTCTTGCCTATATCGGATAAAGACACGTTTTATATACTGAATAAATTCCATTACATTTAGGAAGAACAAAAATATATGGATTAGTGATCATTATCATGTAACATGTGAACTGCTCATGCTATTCGTGAAAACACGCCGTTTCTAGAATTGACCTTGGGTGACCTTGACCCCGAGTGACCCCCACTGGCGCTGTGGAAACTCTTCTCCCGCAGGGGGTGCGGGGGTGACTGGTTCCCTGTCGACTCCCAGGTGTTGCACGCCTGGTAACGCTCAGGACCCAGGACTTGGCCCTCTCGCGGGGGAGCAAAGGGACGCTGCTGACACGTATCTCCATGGCGACCGAACCAAAGTTGCTAATGTTATCCACCAATAAAGGCGCAGTGTTATTCTGCTGTCTATGGGCATGAAGGTCGGGTAAAGCACATCCTGTAGCCGTGTCTTGGGGTTCTCACCGGCTTCGAGCCAAGATATTCGGCGCTAAATACACAATATTGTTTGGTGACACGTGGTTTGTGGACGTCGAGTAATTGGCGACTGTAACAGTCAGATGTATGCCGCTTTCTTAATCATAATCCGTGTTCTTTCCGATACCAGTCAGTCTCAATGTTATAGACGCCCACCAGGCATCACAGCATATCAGAAAATTCGTCGAAATCACTGCGCGGGTCTGAACCTCACTAATCTACAATAACTTGCTGGCAGACTCCCTTCCATACGAGGCTCCAAGAGACGTGCCACATTGGTATGTGGTGAACGTCATCCACGGTTTGGGTAAAGAGCCCCGAGTGTAGAACTAGGACAAACAGCGATCCGCTTGAGTGGACCATGTGTCGATATTTCAACTGGTCTGTGATGGGGATTACCCGGAGCGTCAATGTACCGCACACGCTGATAGCGGACAGATCTCCATGTAAACCGGGCTCACATACTCTGCCGCGGTCGCCGCTCGGGGCATACTGGGGGCTGATGTGCCGTGGGTCGCCGCCTATACCTATACGCCCCCAGTTATAGGTTGTCGAATCAGAACATCAGAACCGCCTATACCCATATATACCTATACACGCCCAGTTATAGGTTGTCGAATCAGAACATGCAAAGCCGCGCACTCATTGAGGTAGTAAGAAAAATTAAGCCGTAATCACACTTCAATCTGACATTGCATTGCACGGCCGGTGTCGTCATAGGCTGCAGTTTTACCGGGGGTGGATCTATGGCACACACCGGCGTGGGAGGGGTGAGGGCTGTGCATAGTCTCAGCGGTGCTATGTTTTAGTGGTCTCGGATGGCACGAGGTCTCGGACTGTACGTGGTCTTATTTGGTAAACCGCCTCGAGGGTCTGACGTTAATCGATAGCGAGTGAGGCCAAAGGGACCTCACACCAGTGGTCAGGCGAGATATCTCTCCCTGCTCGGTCGTTGCGTGATTTAGACTTAACCCGCTATAAACTGGAGATAATCCCCATCACATCTACCCTTTAAACACATATTTATATAAAAGGTTGAGGATTAAGTAGTAAATATACAGTGGATTTTATGATCGTCTTATGAGAGTGAGACGAAACGACCCAAGTACGTCGTAACATCATAGTAATATAATTCTGACAGCGTTGGGACAATACGTTGTTACTCCTTTAACAATAAAATACTCACGTAAATATCATCTCTTACTTTACAACAGATAGATCTAATGGAACCCGAATTAGTGTTAACGTGTAACTTGCTAAGGCGAACCACCAGTTCCCTCCTTCCCTCCATGTACTTCCGGTGACCATCGCACGGGCTACTCTATCGAGTGACGTCACGCCAGAATCAATCTCCCACCCCCGTCCGGCCGGTAGAGGCGTTATGGATACTCACAGTTGCAGACACTGGGCCTGGATTTCGCGTAGCTGGCCCGGGGAGGGGGAGGGGGCTTTGCTGGCGGCGCTGGCCTGGGTTGCCCGGGACGACCACGCCTCATCAGGGTGGAGGCCCACACCCCCCTGGGTGGCCAGCCGCGCGTGGTCGGAGCTTCGCTCCCGCGTGGCAAGCGTCGTGCGTGACGCCTCCTTGGAGTAACTCGCGATGGAGGACACCGGGTAATCCTGTGTGTGTGTGAGGAGGAGGGGGGTATGGCAGAGGGTAGGGGGCATGGCAGGGTGCCGTAAGGTAGGGGTAAGTGGCATGTGTGGCAGGGTAGGGTACATAGCGCGGTAGGGTGTGGTACGGTTGGGTGGTGTATGGTGTACATCAGGGCGGTATTATGTATAGGCAGAGTGGGTGTGATATGTGTAAGAGGGGGCGGGGGGAGGGGCAGAGAGGGCAATATTTCATAACATACACCGCCAGTTTGCAAATAATTTGACACTGACCGTTTGACATCTAGAGATGACTATATTTACATATAATTTAATTTAATTCATGCCAATAATACAACACATTGCTTTGTAAATGTCTAGTGGAAATTCTTTACGTAGCGGTCACATCAAAGAGTATATGAGAATACTCTAGAAAATCTTTGGTGACATGGCCATTCACATGTATTCAACAGTTAGTAGAGGACGTGACTCCTTTTGCTAAGAGACTCCTGGTAGATGGTGACGATGGTACGTCCTATCACTTAGTTATTTGAGGCAGCCTCAGACAATAAACAGTCACAAAGAACCAAGGGAGAACGACAGGCTCGCCGACGGACACATGCATGGCTTGTTACATGATTTCACGTGGAACACGCTATGCTAGAGACGTCCCGAACAGCGTCACTACACCGCCTCTAATAAGACCTACGTCTAAAGTATCTTCCCCGTGTAACAGGTGCCGGTACTGACGGATACCCACCCCTCTAACGTGTTATGTCTTTAGATCATCTGCATGACATCAAAGCTGACTCTTTCATTATTTTGAGAATTGTCGGCCAACTACCGAACACAGCACCGACTGACATAGACGTCAACAACCCACCATTGAAGACATGGTTGTCAGCAACACCGTTAAAGATAAATAACATAGGAAAGGGCATGTGTCAAGTGAAGCTAAAGCCAGGAGAATAGAATTCTAAGAGGTCAAAATTGCTTACAACAAACATCGATGGGAAAATTCCAACAAATTACTTACAGAGGTACTGAAACTCAGATGTGAGTCAGTCTGTTCGAGATCAGAAACAGTGTCAAAGTTTGTATTAGTAAAATGAACAATCAAAACAGACACTTCAGTCCAAAAATCTTCACAAGGTGTTGTTTTTTGAAAATTGGTAATCAGAGTGGAATCAAAACTCAAAGTTTGATAGTATCATTGCGTGCCAATAAATAAATACCAATAGACCGTTCCAGACACCCCTGGCGACATCTATCGCCAAAATAGACACTGCGTGTTTCGGGTTAGAAACGGATTCCCGCAAGCGTTTACCATGCATGCCTATGGTGTTAGTTCCGGTGCCCGGCTTCAACGTTTCTTTTATCAGGATTAGGTTGGCTCTATGGCATTGTAATTCACCAAAACAAACCCACGAAATGTCTCTATAAACTTTCCTGTAAGCATTATGTTATATAATGGAATCACATCTTATATTGTACAAGATTAAAACAGTTTAAGAGTCCTCTCTGTTAGACTAGAGGTCCATATCAACGCTTTATAACAATTAACATTTGGTACACATCGGATACAAAGTTATGTATTCTGTACAATATATATTCCTGAATTACATTTTTAATATGTTTAGACAAAATAGGCGCCAGAACAATCATTATTTCTGCACTAAAGAACATCAGCAAACCGAGAATAAGACCGCTTTCATGCTACGCACTATAATGAAAGTCATTATATTCGCCGGTTTGCATTTATATCGGTAGTTTTCTTGGATGATATGCCTCTGTCTCGTTCTTAAAATGGTATCCTTTGAAAGTCGAGATATATATCTATACAAGGTGGGTTTTTGTTTTCCGAAAAGACCCTGTTAACCTATGACAAACAGTTGAACATGACCCAGCTATAAGTCAGTACCCGCCATTTGAGGCGCAGAGCGAGCTAGAGTTCACCCGAAACACGCGCCTACCAGAATATCCCCTGGAACGGTCTATTGATTGTGCCATGGTCATTTTGTGCGCGGGTTAATTGCAAAAATTACATCACCAAAATTACATCACCAAAATTACATTACCAAAATTACATCACCAAAATTACATCACCAAAATATCACCAAAATTACATCGCCAGCAGTATATCACAAAACTTACATCACGAAAACGATATTAGGCGTCATGAGTCAAAAGGAATCATTTTATGTCATGTATAGCAAATATTGTTTGTTATATTTGACAAAAAACTACACCATTATTAGTGAGATATTCTTGCACTTACCCGTTCTATGGCCAAGAAATTGTCGAATACACCAGTTACTTCCTCCAAAACTGTTGGAAACGCAAAAAAAATATGATATACGCATTCAATATATTGCTTTAGACGGTCATTCGCGGCTAATCACAGTCAGCATCCACCAAAATATCAGTAGATTTTCCCCATAAAATTACTTCCGTAGATTTGGAAATGGGACCTGAACTATTTGCAAGGTTCGCTCGCCAAATCCCATAGACTAAGACGATTCCATGAAGCACAAAGACATCCATGTTTCCCGCCACTATCGACGTCCGAACACTCACTGCGGAAGACGCTATGCCTCATGACTTCAACCTGAGGCTGGACCTTGTCGTCACTTGTGAAAGTCACAGCGTCAAGGTCAGCGAGCAGTTGTCCCTGGGACATGTAATCTGCAATTACGACGGCATTTATAGCACTTCATGATGGGCGAAGAACACGTGCATTAATATTCAGCATGTCACATAACATACACGAACACCATTCAACGGGTTACGGTTGGCGACGCCACATTGGCTCATTTTTTAAATGTTAATGAATCAGAAACAAGAATAATTTTTAACACTGATTAGTTTGATTACTCCTTTGTCTTCACGGAATGCGGTTATTCATGAATATTTTTTTCCGGTACTCATTTAATTTCATTTCTAACTTCAATCTGGGTAGTTTTAAGTGTTTGTTCAACTGCAGTTCTTACATTTGTCCATAATCACTTGTGGCTCTGGAAATGGATATCGTACATTTGTCTGTGAGCAATTTTCCCAGGTGTTCCTGGAAGTGGATATCTTACTTTGTCCGTGAGCACTTTGCCCAGGTGGTCCTGGAGGTGGATATCTTACCTTTGCCCATGTGCACTTTGCCCAGGCGATCCTGGAAGTTGATATCTTACCTTTGTCCATGAGCACTTTGCCCAGGTGGTCCTGGAAGTTGATATCTTACCTTTGTCCATGTGCACTTTGCCCAGGTGGTCCTGGAAGTGGATATCTTACCTTTGTCCATGAGCACTTTGCCCAGGTGTTCCTTAAAGTGGACGATCTCACTGTAGGTCTTGACGAACTCTTGCACGACCGGATGTTCGTGCATCGTGATCCCCTTCCTGTGAGCGAGCAACAGCCGTGCCACGCAAAAGAACACAAATGCAAATTGACCACTGTCAGAAGTGTCACGGTAAGGTGACCGGGAAGGTAAACTGGCATTGTCGAAACGAGCTAGGTATCGTGTGAATAGGAAAGATGGAAACGTGGTAGTTTCTGGCAAGCGGTGGAGGTGGACATCGGATGTATGTTGTAAACATCGTGGCGTTCGAACGTTCACACGTGAATATCTTGCGAGCAAATGACGAACGCAAAGTATCTTAAGGTCGTAAGATAATGGATAGCGAATACATTCCCAGGGGAGTTGGTCCACTTCAGAGTGGCCGTCTCACCGGCCAGAAACACTGGTCTCTGCTATGGACATCAATACACACAGTTCCTTCGACATAATTGCTTCAACTTATTAAGTTAACAACATACCGGCTGGCATCATATATATGCAAATACATCACTGTATATACTTATTCTGCCATCTATTTTTGAGATTGATTGTGAAATACACTTCTTGCTCAATGGACAAAACTAATCAAAAATAGGTGTTGGCGTGGATGCGCGTATGTAAGTAAAACAGCCGCATACAAGATATGTCAGCAAGTACTTAATTAGAACACAGTTAAGTTATATCGCATATAGGATGGACCGGTGCCAGAATGTATGGTGCAAACAATACGGTACGCACTAGACAATTCTTTTCAATAGTTCAACAACGTAAAGCATATCTTATTAGTATAAGTACAGTACAGTAAGTGTTTCCATTACGGTCGTATGCTACTGGTGCATGTGGATGACAAATGCCTCTTAGCACAGCCGTATACATGTGTGCATTACCTTCTATTGCCATATCATCATATGGCTACTGTACTTATTGTTTACCTCACGTAATATCCCCGATCAGTATTCGACATATCATTTGTTTCCGGGTCTCAATGTTGAGAATGGCTCCATAAACAACATTAATAAACAAACTGATTCATTATATTGTTGATCTTCTCATTTGACAAGGTAATGCACACTAAGTAAACGCTTAAAACTGGTTTATCCTTATATACATATTCCAGGTGTAAACCGTATTAGTTAATGTCACTCTGTTACGTCTAGTGCAATTATTCACTAACGAATGAACAAAACTAAAGATCAAAAAACAAATTCCAACCAATTTAGTATAACATATCGCTTGTGACGCAACAAAAATTGAAATAGATAAGCAAATAAAATGAAATAAATGCAAGTCTTCTAGTGCATGATTTTACCAGTCAGTTAGTTCCATTCTGTGGACGGAGAACACAATAAAGTTTTGATATTTGCAGCTTAGCGAAAGGGCACGGGATTAATTAAGTATCGCAATTTGTATTATTTATATTATAATTACAATTGAGTTATACCAATATTGGTCACCAAAGTGTGTGTGTGTGACATCATGGAAGTCACCTAAACTAATGGTAGATGTCAATATTCAGCCGGCTTCACGCGAACAGCTATCAGTGGCTTAACGTGAGGAGACAACGACATATGTCGGCGATGTGTATACAGTCGTTAGTAACGATGGGATTTCTTTAAGACAGACATATATAAAAGCACCCCTCGCCATGGTGTAGTACACCAGTGCACGAGACTGGAGTCGTTACCGTTCATCGTCCTCTGGGTCATCCGCGAAGTCGACTTCGAGAATTGGGAGAGGACTAAACACAGAAATGAAGCGACATGCATGAGGGAGCGGTGAAAGCAATGTATTCACCATAGGAGCAGGGAACAAGCCATAATGGAACAGATCTATATCTGGGGAGAGCAATGAGAAGTACATGCCATGGATATGTACGGAAAACCAATGCATGCATGCATCTGGGGATTCTTTATTCATGCTTGCTAACTAATTATAAAATTGTAAATAAGGGTTCTTAATAAATAAATTAAGATGAGCTGCATAACATCGCATTGCGCACCGAAGGAGAAAATGGCATAATGTAAACAACTGGGGAAAACAACTATGACAGCGGGGTTTGCGCTTATAAATCAATATGTTTGATTCGGTAAGATAAGACAATACACCGCAAAACGATATCCTACAAGATGGGTAATCATTAAATATTTGTACAAAGACTGATCGCTGAAACAGTATGTGAGCTTAAAATGTATCGGGTAGTTCGGATGCCTTTCCACCCCACTTTGAACATTTGTTGTTCTAGGTTACTGATACTATTTACAAGTCCTGCATGCATTGTGAGGGGTACTTACTGGCTGAACGTGGTATCCGATGTCTTCTCCCGGTAGGCCATGGGGAGTGGGGAGCACCCCACGCTGTGCATGGACAGCCGGCGGTCACGCTCGACTACAAACAGAGCCATCAGTTCAGCAACACGAGAGATCAAGTCCACCTTCCATGTCAGAGTCCACGACATGGACTAGTCATAATACATGGTAGGCGGGAGTCGTGATGAAACAATGATCGACCTAACAGGGAAGAACGACCGCTAAGGCTCTGTCGCCATCAACTACTCCCAATAGTCTGTCACGAACTCAATTTGACCAATATAGCACGGAATACACATTTACAGACATATGAATAACATGATATCAATGTCAGGAAAGCTATCGTCCATGCTGCATGTACCGTGAGCACTAGACATGCCCACCTTTTGACTCGTCTAGCGGAAAGGGCATGTCCCCGTTTTCGTCCAGCTCGGCGGCTGACAACACGGACTTCTGGGACCGGATAGAGAAGACGGAGGGAGACTTGCTGCGTCTCTCCTCAGCTGACATCTTCAAGGACCTCAGCGCTTTCTTGTGGTGCTCGCGCAGCGCCGCCAAGACGCGACCAGACGACGCCACTCCATCAACCCCGGCAGCGCTCTGCGCAATGCACATTACCATGGTTACCGTTGCCCAAAAATAGTATTTATTAGAAGCGTGGAAGAATCGTGTGTGATCATTGTTTCTTCTCATTTGGTGTTTAGTATTAAGCTCTAAGGAGAGGGCCAAGCTTTCATATTATACGAACTTGGACGAAGCCCGCAACTTCGGAACCTATCGCGATGTTTCTCTCACGGTATAAATTATATAAAGTTAAGTCATACCAATATAGTCATCACATAGCACATTTCAGTAATTAGTTAATGTGTGCTTCAATGTGGCCAAAACCCACACCATTCTATTTATCGCACTCAAGATGGGTTCACGGGAAGGAGGGCTACTCCAAGGAAACCAGGACACCAACAACTGACAATACTAGGACAGCATATTCCACACAAAGACCACGCTTGGGAAGGAAAAGGAAAGGAAGAAAGAAGTAGATTGCGGGACGCGCTTAATACCAAAGTACGTTCGGCAGTGGACATGTGTAGGTTTGGGGTCGGTTGTGATGGTGATTGATACGGAGTAAAATGGACGCCACGCATCATGTCATTTGGACAGTCCATGCCATGTGGACAGTCCATGCCATGTGGACAGTCCATGCCATTGTGACAGTCCATGCCATGGTGACACTCCATGCCATGGGGACAGTCCATGCCATGGTGACAGTCCATGCCATGTCGACAGTCCATGCAAGGGGGACAGTCCATGCCATGTGGGCAGTTCATGCCATGTGGACACTACATGCCATGGTGACACTCCAAACCATGTGGGCAGTCCATGTCATGTGGACAGTGCATGCCATGGTGACAGTCCATGCCATGTGGACAGTCCATGCCATGGTGACACTCCATGCCATGTCGACAGTCCATGCCATGGTGACAGTCCATGCCATGTCGACAGTCCATGCAAGGGGGACAGTCCATGCCATGTCGACAGTCCATGCCATGTGGAAAGTCCATGCCATGTGGACAGTCCATGCCATTGTGACAGTCCATGCAAGGAGGACAGTCCATGCCATGTGGACAGTCCATGCCATGTGGACAGCCCATGCCATATGGACAGTCCATGCCATGTGGACAGTCCATGCCATGGTGACACTCCATGCCATGTGGACAGTGCATGACATGTGGACAGTCCATGCCATGGTGACAGTCCATGCCATGTCGACAGTCCATGCCATCGTGACAGTCCATGCCATGTGGACAGTCCATGACATGTGGACAGTCTATGCCATGTGGTCAGTCCATGCCATTGTGACAGTCCATGCCATGTGGACAGTCCATGCCATTGTGACAGTCCATGTCATGTCGACAGTCCATGCCATGTGGACAGTTCATGCCATGTGGACAGTTCATGCCATGTGGACAGTTCATGTCATGTGGACAGTCCATGCCATGTGGACAGTGTATGACATGTGGACAGTCCATGCCATCGTGACAGTCCATGCCATGTGGACAGTCCATGCCATGTGGACAGTTCATGCCATGTAGACAGTCCATGCCATGTGGACAGTCCATGCCATGTGGACAGTCCATGCCATGTGGACAGTGCATGACATGTGGACAGTCCATGCCATGTGGACAGTCCATGCCATTGTGACAGTCCATGCCATGTGGACAGTCCATGCCATGAGGATAGTCTATGCCATATGGACAGTCCATGCCATGTGGAAAGTCCATGCCATGTGGAGAGTCCATGCCATGTGGACAGTGCATGACATGTGGACAGTCCATGCCATGTGGACAGTCCATGCCATTGTGACAGTCCATGCCATGTGGACAGTCCATGCCATGTGGACAGTTCATGCCATGTGGACAGTCCATGCCATCGTGACAGTCCATGCCATGTGGACAGTCCATGCCATATGGACAGTTTATGCCATGTAGACAGTCCATGCCATGTGGACAGTCCATGCCATGTGGACAGTCCATGCCATCGTGACAGTCCATGACATGTGGACAGTCCATGCCATGTGGACAGTCCATGCCATTGTGACAGTCCATGCCATGTAGACAGTCCACGCCATGTGGACAGTCCATGCCATGTGGACAGTGCATGACATGTGGACAGTCCATGCCATGTGGACAGTGCATGACATGTGGACAGTCCATGCCATGTGGACAGTCCATGCCATTGTGACAGTCCATGCCATGTGGGCAGTCCATGCCATGTGGATAGTCTATGCCATATGGACAGTCCATGCCATGTGGACAGTCCATGCCATGTGGAGAGTCCATGCCATGTGGACAGTGCATGACATGTGGACAGTCCATGCCATGTGGACAGTCCATGCCATTGTGACAGTCCATGCCATGTGGACAGTCCATGCCATGTGGACAGTTCATGCCATGTGGACAGTCCATGCCATGGTGACAGTCCATGCCATGGTGACAGTCCATGCCATGGTGACAGTCCATGCCATGTGGACAGTCTATGCCATGTGGACAGTCCATGCCATGTGGACAGTCCATGCCATGTGGATACTCGAAGCACACTGTGTACTACTGTTCGTGTGTCCTCTGTATGCCGCCCCAAATAACTTATCTACGTCCTCGCATGCCCTAAAGTGATGTCTACTGTTCAGCATAAGTGCTAATATAACGGGTATATATGTGAAGATCATGCGCACTATATCGGTCGGGGTGAGAACCAACTGACGTATAATTCACAGCAACACGTCAAACCGAAATCTTCTAATTTGTACTGCACACCGTGGGGTGACGTTACCTTGGTTACGCGTGACGTGTGCTGCTCTGTCGCGGGTGGGTGGTGTTTACGTGGCGATGAGCGCCCCTGGCGGGGACTGCGGGGTACGCGGAAGTCACGTGTCACTTTGCCGACGGGTTTCCTCGACCTTACCTCGCGAGGCTTCTGAACGCCCGCAACAGTTTTGCGAACGGATGTCTTTACACCATCGCTGCTGATACTAGAGGTGGATGACGACGGGACCTCGGTACTACCGTGTGACTCATTACTGGAATCGTCTGATGACTCACTGCTTGAGTCGTCTGATGACTCACTGCTTGAGTCGTCTGATGACTCACTGCTTGAGTCGTCTGATGACTCACTGCTTGAGTCGTCTGATGACTCATTGGTTGAGTCGTCTGATGACTCACTGGTTGAGTCGTCGGATGACTCATTGGTTGAGTCGTCTGATGACTCATTGCTCGAGTCACGTGACTCGTCAGTCGGAAACTGGAAGGATTCAAGTGTACTCGACGAGCGACACGACGAATCACCAGAGCATACCGAACTGCCACCTGGCGGGCCATCAATTGACGACTCATCAGTTGAGTCAGTATTTTCGGAAGGACATAGTTTACCGGTTTCAGAAAGGTTGGATTCTGTTTCTGTTTGCGCGTCATAGTTATCCTGTAATTCGTCCGACAGAGAGAAAGATCCGGAAAAGTAATCCGGGGAGGATCCAGATGAGGTGGACTGAAAGAATAGACCAGTGACAGACCACGATAAGGTAACATGTAATCCGGGAAGGAGCTGGTGGACTGAAAAAATAGACCAGTGACAGACCACGATCTGGTGGACTGAAAGAATAGACCAGTGAAAGACCATGATAAGGTAACATGTAATCCGGGGAGGAGCTGGTAGACTGGAAGAATAGACCATCGATAGCCAACGTGACATTGTGCTCACTAAGTAATCTCACGCACCAACGTGACATTGTAATCTCAGGTCTACACATAGCATTGTATGATAGCGATAAACATGTGCCGACTACAAAAGTAGAGGCTAACCACAAACTAACAACTGAGAAAGACGATATCATTAATTTTCGCGAGGAAACGTAAAAAATAAGAAACTAGCTGACTGACAGTCAGTCGTCATAAAAGTAACATATGAGGAGTAACCAACGATAAGAAATGACGCAAAAAATTTCACCGCAACAAGGACAACCATTATCCAAGGTGTTAAGGCAGAGAACATGCCTAGGGGGGTCTGTAGCGTGCGTTCAAAGTGACACTGATGGAGGTACACAAAACAAGCAAACCTTCATTCGGGGTTCTACGTAAGGAGACGTGCAACCTGGCGGTTGGTGGTGGTCAGTCTCTACCCCAAGAGAGGCGGGGTTGCCACGGGGAGGGGTGGGCTGATCTACTGCTACCGTAGGAGGGTTGCTACGGGCTTGGGGGCTGGTCTGGGTGGTGGGGTCTAGGATGGAGGGGGGGCCTAGGGTAGACACACTGTGCTGACGTAAGAACATTGGGGTTTCTCGCGGGCCTGTGTGGGCGCTATTCGGGGGCACTAAGGGAGCAGGATCCCGACCATGGGACGGCTAGAGAGGCAAGGGGTATTCAAACAAAACTCCGTATTTACTACTGCTCCATGCACGATATTAGTAACAAAAAAGCGAAGCTAGTACAAATGTAGATAAAAATTAATGTATAAAAATTAATTAAAAATGAAAATCTAGATGACATAGACGTTGATGCCATTCGCAGTGATCATTAAACCATGGCTGTACATGTTGACATGTCATTGTCATTGAAGTTCCATTCCAAGTGACATTTCGTCTTACTCGTACCATCTTCCCTGTAGATTTCATTACATTTCAAGGCTTTTTCTGTTGTTTCGGATAGGAGTATGTTATTGGTTGGCGTAACAGTTACCCGCCAGATACTGTCCTGATCAGCATCACCACCAATGTTAGTACTCCATGTGGCTTACCTGGTCGTCGGTCATTGTCGACATTTCCGACTCCACTGTCGTCTTGGAAGGTTTCATTGTCATCTCAGCCTGGGAGAAATCAAGTAAATAGAACACATGATACTGCGTCCAGCATGTCAACCACAACTCTCATCCATGCAACAATTTCCAACGGCGCTTCGCATAAGATATAATTATAAATGCAATACATTGAATGTTAATTTAATTTAACGAAGACATTTATTCATAGACAGAATCAATGTAGTTGGTCGATTGGTTATTCAGAACGCTTTAACCACTTTTGGTCATATCGCGTCAATGGGAGAAGGGAGGGAGAGTGGAGCCATGTCCAGGGGGTAACCCCCTACTCTTTGCAAAGAAACACGGAATCTTTATCCGACGACCACACAGACATGGCCACAGCAGGGCTCGAACCACCGATCCACGTGCCGTTAGGCTCTTAAGTGACCAGAGCACTCAATGCGAGCGCTCTAGCCCACTGAGCTATGGCGCCGGCCCGATGTAGTTGGAGCTTGGAGTCGGTTCTCAGTGAATATCATTACATTACATCAGTGCATTCATGCATATACCAAATGAGGTGTACATCAAACACGGTGTATTGGCGATTTTTTTAGACGCCATGAGATACAATAAACGAACGACGTGCCTAATAACTATAACTAATTGCTATGACTGAACATTTGTGAGAATGTTTTGAAACCAAAGAACGATACTGACCAAAGTAAGCAAACAAAATCAAATGATACAATAACCGACTCCATGTATTCCAGTGTTCAAACATTGTAATGAATTATGTAATACAATGAATTTATTTTTTGTAATAAAGTAGAAAGATGCGAGAGCGCAGAATGACATTAACCGATTATGACTGCGGCCAATAAAAATCAAAATGAAAAGCACAACTATGTCAGAAGTTTGTGTTTTGCTTCCAGAAGCAGATAGAACGAAGCTAAATATCTCTAACTGACGCCAAAGGGAATAGGCACACTAACTATCCAATGTGGACCGTCTGTGAATAAAATAGAAACTGAATCGTGAAGAAAAAACGTGCATGAACAACATAATGTGTGGCGAACCATATAAAGTAAGCGGTAACGGCAGGGATGTGATGGTAAGAGGACAACGGTGACGGGGGTACAACACAAAGAGGGTGAACATGCCCTTCCTGGATTCACCTTGAGTGATATATCAGTGCTTTGGCGACGTGAATCCCGGTTGATGACGTCAGAGGAAAGTCTGGTGTCCTCCCTGCTCGGGGTAAAGGGTTCAGACGGGGGGTCTTCACCCGTACTGGCCGATATGGGGACTTTGGGGGTCAGGGAGGGGTCACGTTCAGTGTGCTGGCCTCCCACCAGGGGGCCCTCGTGCCCCGACTCGCCCAAATCTCGCGTCTTCACGTCAATTTGGTCGGATCCCGTACCCTCCTCTAGGTCTTCAATTATTGCATCACTCTCCCCCATAAGACTTTTCGCGACGCTAGGTGGCGCCACTGCGGAACTTTCTCCAGCAGCGCCACCTGGCGTCGTGTCCCACGTCTGAGCACTTCCGGAAACCTCGTCGAGGTCCCGTTTGAGTAGCTCGCTCTGTGAGGGCATTGGCCAAGGCGAGTGGTGAAGGCCAGGTGCGTATGTGGGTGGGGTTGTGAGAGGGGGTAAGGCCGGGGTTTAGGGGTGGGGGTGAGGCCAGTGGGAGTGGGGGGTCCGATGGGGTGGGGGGGGGGTCCATGTTGATGGCGTGTGTGAGGGGGTGGGTAGAAGCGCATTCATGGTGATAACTTAGCTGTGGGTTGGCTGGCGTTCATGCATGCATAACGGTGCAGTGGCAATTGACATATTAAGCCACTTCAGAACAGAATATTTACGCGAGTGAACCATATGTCTGAATGGATGTAGACCCGATGACATATACATATCTACATATCCGTAACTGTAAATTCATAAGATGGACAGAATGTTCAGGCATAATCGGTTTCTCCGCGTGGCTTGATGTGAAGGGGAGCGCGCAACTTGTCACGTGACTGCCAGCCGTTGATAGCGTGGAACCATGCATGGACTGGGGATCTGATTACGGCTGATTGGCTGATACCTCTACACCATTTGTTACACGAAGTTCAATTAATAACCGCGCATGCAGGAAAGTCAATCACTTTCAAGTTATGGGATTTATTCTTGAAGAAAACTGTCCGTTGCGACCCAGGGGTAAGCGTTGGTAACGTCTTAAATCCGATTACACTACATACTTCATTATTACATCAGAAAAGTATAAACTTTGACCCTCACAAATGTGGTATCAATGAGGAGAGCGTTTCTTACCTTAGCGTCGTCAGTTTGCGCCAGAAGATCCTCAGGCGTCTGTGCATTCTCTCGCAGCTCATTCTCCCCTTGTGAGAGGGTGGGAGCGCCCTCTAGCGATCCCGGGGTGGGGTGAGCATCCAGGACCCCCAGGCTGGCCTCCCGAGACCCACCCTTGTAGTCCTCGTCGGCCTCCTGCAAGGGAAGAGGGGATGGGTACAGGGTGGGAGTGGGGTGAGCGGGCATTACTAACACTTTCCTCCACTGTTGATGACTTTATATAATGCGATAGAAGGTAATACGCTGCACTAAATAGGCATTCGGGGGTCGGGAGTGTAAGAACCAGATGTGCCCAGGTAAGCAGCATTGATTCATGCTCGCTGCTGATCCTACCAGTTACCTTCGGTATTAAGTGACTTACGAGTTCCTCCTGCTCGCTGCTGATCCTACCAGTTACCTTCGGTATTAAGTGACTTACGAGTTCCTCCTGCTCGCTGCTGATCCTACCAGTTACCTTCGGTATTAAGTGACTTACGAGTTCCTCCTGCTCGCTGCTGATCCTACCAGTTACCTTCGGTATTAAGTGACTTACGAGTTCCTCCTGCTCGCTGCTGATCCTACCAGTTACCTTCGGTATTAAGTGACTTACGAGTTCCTCCTGCTCGCTGCTGATCCTACCAGTTACCTTCGGTATTAAGTGACTTACGAGTTCCTCCTGCTCGCTGCTGATCCTACCAGTTACCTTCGGTATTAAGTGACTTACGAGTTCCTCCTGCTCGCTGCTGATCCTACCAGTTACCTTCGGTATTAAGTGACTTACGAGTTCCTCCTGCTCGCTGCTGATCCTACCAGTTACCTTCGGTATTAAGTGACTTACGAGTTCCTCCTGCTCGCTGCTGAACCTACCAGTTACCTTCGGTATTAAGTGACTTACGAGTTCCTCCTGCTCGCTGCTGATCCTACCAGTTACCTTCGGTATTAAGTGACTTACGAGTTCCTCCTGCTCGCTGCTGATCCTACCAGTTACCTTCGGTATTAAGTGATCTACGAGTTCCTCCTGCTCGCTGCTGATCCTACCAGTTACCTTCGGTATTAAGTGACTTACGAGTTCCTCCTGCTCGCTGCTGATCCTACCAGTTACCTTCGGTATTAAGTGACTTACGAGTTTCTCCTGCTCGCTGCTGATCCTACCAGTTACCTTCGGTATTAAGCGACTTACGAGTTCCTCCTGCTCGTTGATGAACCCTTCCAGTTGTGATATGGCGGCGTCAGCCTCCCGTTCCGCTTCAAAGTTTATTTTCTCCGCCTTGTCAATATGGCGGATGAGAACCGCCCGTTCCTGTAGGTGACAACATAACAATGTATCGTAATACTAACTGCGAAGTGATCTCAAAATAAGCCAAAATACAAACACGATAATATCTAAATAATATAAATTACTTGCTTAAGTTAACACTTAAACTTAAAATAAATAACGTAAAGTTTGAAAAATAATCGGTTTATTATCATTGCTGGGATCTAGTGATTTCGGTTGTTTGTTTCATCATATATAAAACATATATTGATAAATAATAATGAATTTGAAAAACGTTACACTGCATTCCGGTTTTAAAGCACGAGTTAGACAGTACAAATATGTAAACATACACGGCTTAACTACGCATGCGAATTCCTACGTGAATTATAACTTCTTTTTTAAATAGAATATTTTCTTTCTTATCTGCATATCTTATGTTTTGTTACTCTCGCATGTACATGGAATGGTAATAATAAAGGATTTTACAACAACAACAAAATAATTGCAGGGATCACTGTTATTATATAATAGCTTCCTGATTATTATCACCGTATATCTTCCATTGACTTCAATAACAAAAGAAACTACGTATCTACAGAGATGTGCATTATACTGACCCCTTCCCACTTTGACTTGTGCTCCTGGAACTGCGCCTTCAGAGTGTCCATCTTGCGGCTGGTTTTCTGCACGGCGGCCGCCAGAGCATCCTCCAACTCCTTTAGCTTGCGGCACGTCTGGGGAGGTCACATGACCCGTTAACACGTGACTCGGGTGAGCGAGTATGGCACTAGAAATATGGGGCTTTCGGATGTGTTTTATAAGATCTTCAGGCGCGTAATGCGTAACAATTGATACCAATGGTATAATTTAGGCAAGTTACAATAAGAACAGTTATAAATATGTTTGCTACGTGATGCTAGCGGTAAGCTATTGAATCCAGCGCCCTCCACTTACCAGCTGTCTGTATTGTATAAATCGCCCGAGACCATGTTCGTGGGGCACTGACGCCTGCAAGGAGGAAACAAACTAAAAACACCCGCCTTTGGTAATGCACAACACATCAAGTATATATATGTTGGACGTTAACGCCAACAGTTTGTTGGGATTGTTGTGATTCTGACTGTATAACATAACATAAATGGTATAGTCCTGGTATAGTCCTGGTATAGTCCTGGTATGTGAAGTCCTTCTGATGAATCATTGGGGGTAAGAGTCACTCAAAACGAAAGTTTTACGGTTTGGTAATTAAACTACCACCCTCTGCGACAATATAATACGTGGAACCAGCCTTATCGAGCACTGCTCATAGCCAATGAAAAGGTAACGCCAGACTCATACCCAGGATTCCTCATCTTTAAGATCAAATGAGTCGGTGAAGGTCATCACATGCTGTTCGTGAACTGGCTCGAGGGCGGATTTGGTTTTGGATAGACCTGCGCGCGCAGCAGGCTTGGATTTCGCATCGCCGGAATCTCCGCTAGATGTCGCCCCATCGGGTTCCCCGGTGGTGGCTTTGTCCGTGCCTAGGTCGCCTCCTGGAAACACGTTACCATGTCTATGAAGTGGCTGTTATGGCCAATATTGTAGGGACACGCTGTATCTACAGCATGGGGAAACCGACAGTAACTACACTGTATGGACCTTGACGCTATTGTAGGGACACGCTGTATCTACAGCACGGAGAAACCGACAGTAACTACACTGTATGGACCTTGACGCTATTGTAGGGACACGCTGTATCTACAGCATGGGGAAACAGACTAACTACACTGTATGGACCTTGACGCTATTGTAGGGACACGCTGTATTTACAGCATGGGGAAACAGACAGTAACTACACTGTATGGACCTTGACGCTATTGTAGGGACACGCTGTATCTACAGCACGGGGAAACAGACAGTAACTACACTGTATGGACCTTGACGCTATTGTAGGGACACGCTGTATCTACAGCACGGGGAAACAGACAGTAACTACACTGTATGGACCTTGACGCTATTGTAGGGACACGCTGTATCTACAGCATGGGGAAACCGAAAGTAACTACACTGTATGGACCTTGACGATACGCATGTGGCAATTGCAAGAATTCTGGCACTATGAGTACATAGTCGTGCCAAAAGCGAAATGCCATTAAATAAAACAGTACGGTTTAAATTTTGCAATTGATCACACAATGTATTAATAGCTGTTTGTTATATTCCAGTATTTACCATTTGCTGTTTTCTGACTTTTCTTTCCCTGAAAAGAGTAATGTGATGCTATGACGTACATACCAGCATACAGAGACATCACCAGGCATTGAACGTTTAGTTTAACGTGTACATACGGGCATTGATTGGATCTAGTTTATTATGACCAGCCGGGGTATGTCAAGCATCACGACTGTGGTTGGGGGTTGATCTATACGCATTATACCACTATCGTACGAGACACATGCTAGCTGGCTGGCGTGCCGACAGCTGGCAACTATACAATAAGGTTAGACCAGGTTTTATAGTTATTAGACAGATATTCTTATATTGTATTGTTGGCATTAATTCCTTTACAAAAGCATACTTTATGACATATCTTCAGATTAACCGGTAAGACAACGGCAGCGATCACCATTTTGATGACGTAGTACACAAAACACACTAAAACACTTTAATACAAACCTGCTTCTGTTTGTTGGACGATTTGTTGTCCTGTCGATTTATACCAGATTCCTAAAATAGAGATGACATCCGCCTTATGTATGCTGATACATTATAGACAGCCAAGGTTGCATGGAGTTTATTATTCGTGACAATAATTCTTAAATGAGACGAATCTGAGAAGACACCTTGGTCCACAGTTATGTTCATCATCAGCACTTTACACTTACAGGGTTCCGGTTAGCCGTTTGTCATTGCTGTGAGCAATTCATCACCTCTGTTGGTACTTAATGGCTGAGCTAATCATAGCATCGTTTTTCATATTATGTTACTTGGTGGGAATCCGTGATATGCAATCAGTGCGGTCACACCAAGAGACATTGAGATGATATGTGGCAGACCAGGGTTCCGTGCGTAGGCAGAGGTCTCTGGCGACCCTTGTTGCTCTCTAACAGATCAATAAAATGCATTGTTTCCTCGGCTAAGCGGTCGACACAATCAATCGCTGTCAAAATTCTTTGATATACGAGTAAAGAGTGAATCACGAGGCATCCAAAGAGGAGACCATGTAGCGGAGTCCGGCAATGGAATACACAAGGAGAGAGACAGTGAACTGGGTGCTGGTCGCAAAGCATCATGGCGGATTGTAGTGGTACCGTGTCGGGGCGGTTAAAGCTGCTTATACAGCAATTGAGCTCCAAAGATTATTTTCTTGGAGTTGGACAAATGAAAGAATATATTTGGCGGTGTTAACGCTTACATAAATATTTGGGATTTGTCATATCAATCGTCATGTTAAAAGACAAAACTAAATTATATCTGTTCCAGTGTAATCGATTTTGATGTATCGAAATTAAACAATTACTGTATGCGTAGCTTTAACTTAACTGGTAGGAGCTCTAAAGAATAACCAAGCGGGCAGGTTTGATAACAACTCTGATCATTATTGAGTCGAGATGACACCAAATATCTATAAGTATGGTCTCCAAGATGTCACTTTACCAGGAACCATGAGACCCTACGTGGTTGCCTAGTAACGCCAGTCCATGGGTGCGTATTCACGCCCCCCATAGCGCTAGGCAACCCTTCTCAACGCCACGAATAGCGTCTCGTGAGCGTACATCTGGCAAAAAATCAGACACCTTAACGCAGCAGGTGACTTTTCTAAATTAGGAAATTGCGAACATTTAATTAACAGTGTTTGGATTAGGCTATTTGTGTTGTTTTGATTGGCAGAAGAAATCATCAATAGCAGAATTACATATTTTTAAGTGGGAATAATAAATAGCAACATGTAAACATCGATCTTAGGTAACGAATTGCTCCAGACCGTCGCCAGTACACCGTTACAAACAAACCAGCTATGGGGGAAGGAAGATCATTAGCAATACAAATAAACATATAAATAGAGTATGGAGACTGCAGCAGAAGATGATAGGCGGAACAACATCAAAACAACAAACATCAAAGCAGGGTTACATTATATGTAATAACAGTCTCCAAAGCATTTCACGTGTCCCTCATGTCTTTTATCGCGGTTGGCATTCGTGTATACCTCAGAGTGTGTAACAAGTGAAATAGGAGTGTTTAGCCTGATAGTGAGACTGGGGGCAAGCGTACACAGGCTTCCTACCCATCCCGTGGCGCCAACGTAACTATGAATGTAACTATGAATCAACCAATTTGATGCAATTTGTTGTTGGATAATAATAATTCAAATTTATATCTACACCGTTAAATTGCCTTTTTATTATTTTTTTTTTTTTTAATCCGGACATTTTCTGAGCAGTCAGGTGATGTGTGCAAATGGGAACGAATCTTAAGTCGAAATCTACCTAAACTCACGGTTGCAAACTAAGGGCTGGCAAATGGGCTGATGTCAATACGGTGGAAATTGCCACATTATACCCTACCCTACCTTTTTTACATAATTTTGGAATCACCGTTGCTTGTACAGGGACCAACCGATGTCGGTTGGAGCCCGAATTCCAGAAGTTACCGCTCTGATATTGTGCAAAACATGTGTAATGCTCTATTGATCACTTATCATAGCCCCTCAAAGTTAGCCAATGACTTCGAGACACGGCGCACGATAAAAACCCACTATATCCAACCGCCACTCAGCCAGTTAAGTGGTCCTCGTGGAAGACTCGGACAAAGAGAAAACTACATCTCTGCCCTGGCGATGGGTTGCGAAGGTCTTAACTCTATCTAAAGAAAGAAAAAGTTCCCAAGAGATGTGTGTACATATTTAGCATACCCTTCCGTGACTGCGTGAGCGCGAGCTAGATCTGTTCTTAGTCCCTCCCCCTTTCTTTTTCTTCTGAGAACGAGGACGTGACCACGTGATCGATTCGGGGGTTTAGCCAGGTCAAGTGCGAGGTTACCGTACAATATCCAAGGCAGCGGCAAGGGAGGAAAAACGTTAGGTTAGCCTTGATACGGGTTAAACACACCCAGTTTATACACAAAATATTATCACCAGTCTGTAAATAAAACCTTCCATAAATTGACGTGCAGAGGATAATGTATTTGCAAGATGATATTATATTTCTTCTTTCCAAAAAATCCCCCCCTACCCCATTATAATATTTACTGTTATCATTAAATGCTGAAATGACCTTCAATAAGCTTCAGACCCAATCCCTGTACCTGCCCCCCCCCCCCCCCCCCCGCTCTCTCGCTGTCAGGAGTAGGGTTGCACCGACCTGTCTGCTGAGTCTGGCCTCCTTGGTGGCTGGTCGGGAGCGGTCCCCTGGCACCGTGACCAGGTCCTTGGGCGGCACTGCCGAGTCCCCCTGCTGCTGGTGGGACAACAAGGGGCAACGGTGTCAGACAGACCATCGCACACAACATGAAAGTGTGCAGCGAGTTTAGTAAAACTAACTGACAGTTAGGCAACATCCTTTGCTGTGTAGCACAGGAAGATGAAAGCGTGGCGGGCGGTCGGGGTGGGAGGGGTTGGAGGTGGGAAGGGGTGGAAAAGGGGTCGGGTGGCAAGGGGATGGGTGGGGGTGGGAGGGGTGGAAAAGGGGTCGGGTGGCAAGGGGATGGGTGTAACTGAGCGGCGTGATCCAACTATGGGGGGTATGAGGAAGGGGGGGGGAGGAAAACGGGCACGGAGTGGCCAATAATATTGTGGAAGACAAGTGAGAGTACAGGCACTAGTCCGAAAAAAAGAAGAAGTTTCCATTAGCCATAACAAAAATCACAGGCTTATGACTACTCAACAGGAAACTATTGTACGCACAGGTTTTAATTTAGATGCGACATACACCACATCTTATTGGGTATAGTATTAGAGACTGATCTATGAACCACCCAATAAAATATGACTATTATCGCATTAAGCGTCTAGGTCAAAATGTGACGACGCCATATACTTGATGGAGAGTTCCTGGATAACGATAATACCAGTAGTCAGGTGGACAACCTACAACATAACGAACATTAACATTACTTTGCTTACATGGTAATAAATTTGCATCGTCAGGTTTCCAATCATAAAAATACAAATATTTTTGGCGAAACAGGAGACAGTGGTCATTATGCATGGCAGTGCGTTCTAGCAGCAACGGTCGCTAGGACATTGGAAACTCGACACAGAGTCACACTGGTGAACACGGTACCTCTGAGCGGGGTCAAACACATGTCCTTAGAGGATATACATGGCCATAAGTTCAAGCATTCGGTGTCCGACCACCCCCCCCCCCCCCCCCCACCCACTCTACCAAGATTACTTTAGGTTCAGCTGGATATGATTAAATCGGTAATAGGATTACGTCATAATATGCTTGACACATGCAGGTAAAATGAAAGACTTGATATCCCGTAATGTAATCCGCCTAACGTATAATGGTCTAGACGGCGGAGATCAATCAGCGGCCACATGTTGAGGGGGAGATAGTTGGGCGGGGGGGGGGGGGGTCATGGAACAGGGGGAGACATCCAATTGAAAATATGGGATATATCATAGGTCGAAGCAATGCGTTCGCTTAACCCGATCAACTATACGGTGGTTAGCGTGATCCGTTAATACATGGGACCAGTTTAATAGCATTGCTATGTTACAGCCATATGTGTGTTGTCCCACATGCCCCATGCTAGTGTTTCCTTGGCCACCTGTAATGGGCCAGGTACCGTAAGTCTCCTTATGTCGGTGCCTGTATGATATACAATGAAGTCGTCAGACAGTTGGGGAATGTGTAAAGGGCGAGCAAGACAGTTACTCTGCCGACCCCCAACCTGCCTCGCGACTGCAACGTCTTCCAGGCGGGTCAGAAACTAAATGTGAGAAGAGGTGGTCAATCCCAGTAAGCCGTCCACCCCCGATCACAAGAACACTGATAGAAAAATATCGAATTGGCAGGTTTTATGTATACTCTTAAGTACCCCCAGTTCTGTGGCTGTTGGACGGGCAAAAATCTGACAGGGCCCGTCTACAGGCCCGGTCTACAGCCGCAGAACTGGGGCTAACTTTTAAGTATCCCTGGGGCTAAGTTGGAAAGTGTCTTTGATATTGAGCTTTCCAGTCAACTAGTGAATGACTTATTGCATTATGCTGAGTATTATTCGGCCCATGTACAAACCATTTTATCAGGAGAGCTAACATGTTACTGACGCCTTGCAATCACTACACCAAATCATTTCGTGGGTCATTAATGGTCAACATGATATTGCTCTGCCGTACGTCTATGACGTAACGTGACATATCTAAGACAGTTGTCACGTATCATATACTGTGTCGTATCCATTGCGGAGCACCTGGAATCCAGTGTACAAGAGCCACCCCTGTGTATGTCCGGACAACGAAAGGGTTTGTCCTACCGTGTGTGCCAGGACTGTGCCATCCTCGCCGTCATACAGAGACGGCTCCGAGTCCACGAGTTGGCGGAGGTCTGTGTAGTTTAAACGCCTATACACCGCCACCGCCATAGTGCGTCTGGCAATCGTTACAGGGGTCTGCCAGGACCACAGTCGCCAGGCCTGGTCTGGCACTGCCGGGGCGGGGGGGGGGTGACAGGGGGGTGTAGGTGGGGGGGGGTGGCTGTGTAGGGGGAGGTGAGCAGGTGTTAGAAGCATTAACTACTGGCCAGTGCCCGTTGTGTCGTGGTCGAGCCGCCACCGCGACCACTACCAGCCCGCTATGTCCCACACCTAATACTGCGAGGTTGTTCGCAGAGGAAAGCCGCCCTGATCGGCTTTGGATCTCGATGTGGGGGCGCCTTGCACCCGTCTCACATGTTTGTTGAGCATTCAGCGAGACATGGACACCTGCGGATTGGGGGCCGCCGATGTGTATTTCACCCAATCAACCGGGGGGAGTGAGTATACATGAGAAGCTAACAAATGCCTTTAGTGCCATAAATTGAGCGCCTCGAGACATCATATTCGTACCCGTTCAAGCGGATCTCACGCGGGTTGTGTGGGCGGGGTGGGCGGGGTGGGCGGTGTGCGCGGATGTATAACTCCGCCATTCGTGTAAGTTTCACCGAACATGCCCCACCAATGGAGACATTCACCTAAAGCTTCACCTCACAAATCCTGTTACAGGATAGAACCAATTAAAGGGGCGGACATTCACCCGTCGCGGCGTCAGTTTTATTACCGAGAAAAAAGTGCGTCGGGCAAAAACTTCGCGGAGAATTGTATTGGCTGAGTAAACGGCTCTCGGTCTCCCTAAGTACGCTGATTGCACAGAAGACGGTGAAAAACGCGGTTGATAAATGGAAAGTGCTTCAAGGTCCAGTGAAAGACAAACACTGTGAACGGAATGAAACCGACGATTAGCCAAACCACGTGTGTACAGAGCGAGCGATAATATGGTAGTTTTGCAACACGTTTTTATGGGTTCAGCGTGAAGACAGACCGACGGATGTATTGATCGATGATCTTATCACCAACGTTACGATCAGGAATGATGATAATGACATAGATGGAGGAGGGGGGGGGGGTCTCTACTTCATATATTAAGGGGGGACTAGGGTATGTTTTGCATCTTCTCACTCAATGATCACATAATAACGACATGACATAAAATGACGGCGTACAATTGTTACGTACCCTGTGCCGCGCGGGTGACGGGTGCTGTCGCAGTGTCATGGCAACATGACGGTCGGGGGACCAGGACGCTAGGGAACACGCCCTACTCATAATGCCGCCAGCAACTCTTGTAGATCTACCCGACGCCGATGAACGTATCCTTTCGTAATGCTGGCGAGTTACCATCAGAATAAACCAACCAGGATACGAGCCGCAGATAATACTCCGACACAGGATATAAGCTAAATCCAAGTTAAATCCAGATGGTAGATGTACATGTAATTGTCTTCACAAAACATAATTCACTACAATCCTGCGAGAACTCCAGGGACAGAGACGTAAGGGAGGTGCCAGCTATCCTCGAGTCTGCCCTCAAGCCTCAATGCCAGCACTTTATTATTCTCCAGGAATCTAGCGGAATGAAATCAGAGATAACCATCGAATCAAAGGTGGCCATTTTTTCCGCCGTTGTATTTGCTTTCGTCTCATATCCGTCATAACATTTCTTTCTGAAGATCTTATTACGAAGGGACTGGAGGCTGGATCGATGACCTTGCGGGCCGTATGGCAGCACTGGATATGTGTCAAGGACCATTTAAATGGACGGAAATAGGAGCTTCAAGACGGCTTTTCTGTGTCGTGTAGCTTGCTTCTCATACTGTTGGACGCCAATATTCTGTTTTAGGATACAGCAACATTTTTGCAATTGTTTTATCTTCAATATCACATTTATTAATTTTCAGGGTTTTAGTATTGACTGCGGAGTTATTTATAATGAACTAAACCAGTATGGCACGATATAGTCTTACAGGCTGAAAGTGCCGCTAAGCCATAATCAATCAATCAATTAGGATGCAGCATTAGCGATTTTGCTGGATTTAATTGCGTTATAGACGTTCAAAATATGTAGGGCCTCCATTCTACATCGCCCTGTGCTATGGGCTATGCGACCAGGCCTCCATCCTACATCGCCCTGTGCTATGGGCTATGCGACCAGGCCTCCATCCTACATCGCCCTGCGCTATGGGCTATGCGACCAGGCCTCCATCCTACATCGCCCTGTGCTATGGGCTATGCGACCAGGCCTCCATCCTACATCGCCCTGTGCTATGGGCTATGCGACCAGGCCTCCATCCTACATCGCCCTGTGCTATGGGCTATGCGACCAATGCGAGTCGAGGTGCACACACTAACGAACACACTAATGATGTCTCTGGAGATAAAATCTCTAATCAGACATCGAACGCAGTTCATTATGTCGGTGTGTTCGGTTAGCATCTGTTTGTCACGCGACGCATTATCTTTCGAATGCCTTAAGATATCGACTTTAAAATTCACAAAGAGATGCGGAATGGCAATCGTCAGGCTAAATTCGTAGATGGGCCATGCAGGTCAAAGGTCAAGGTAACAAGAATTTTTCGAAATTTGCTTAACCATTGAAAACTATATTGGTCAAGGTCACGCTTCCAAGGTCAAGGTCACAGCAAGGTCAAGGTCACGGTTTTCCCGCGTAACTCCGTTAATATCGGGTCTAGGGATTCGCTGTTTGTTTGAGAGTATTCGTCAGGGAGAGGCGGAAACGCAGTACTCGCTCAGATTTTTCCGGATACTGAACGATTTTCGAGTAATCGGCCAATCAATATTCAGCGTACGTGTCAAGTGGCGTTTTGAACTTTGCAAGGCCATAACTCGGTCAATATTTGAGCTAGGGAGCCCAGATTTGGCATGAATGGAGACAAACATGTGAGCTATGTGAATCGAAACCACCTCAGAATTGCTCTAGGACGCTTAGTTTGGCCGCTAGAGCGCTCGCAAGAGGTGCACCCCCCACCATGCTTACGCTCCCATTATGAGTCAACGGCGATATGGACCGGCACTCTTTCGGGGTTGCGATGGCCGCCGTTCGCTTAATAGCGACGCTAGAGAGTCGGGACAAGTTGCAAAAGACGGGCAAACGCCCACGACCTGGAAAAATAGCCCGCGTTGAACAGCAGCCGTTAGATGGCGCTCGTCCAGCACATGACGATATTTGGGGTCCAATTTGGGCTAATTTGCGCTTTCAGCCAGCAATTTGGCCTGGCTACAGCTTTCAATTGGCGATATGGTCTGGAACGCCAGGCCGAACAACCAATGAGCGAGCGGCGATGGGTCTTAAAATGGTCGAATTTGTCCCAAAACTCCCATTTTCGTCCCTTCTCAAGCTGTGCTTGGCCGTCTTGTAGTGTGTTTCGGGTACTTCCTTTGCCACGTTTGACGTCAGCAAAGCAGGCGAATTATTCACAACCCTCTTCAAGAAAAGATTATTTCGGAATTCAGAAAATCCGTCTGTAACAATGGTGAATATGGAACAAAAGTTGGAATGAAACCAATGACGTCACACAGGCGCACGCTTCCGGTGACATATAAAACACGGAAAAGTCGTGTTTGAACGATGATAATATTTTAGCTATTATTTTCCTTGCGATAAAAGTTTCGTACGTTTGATAATTTAAGTGAACTGGTATGAATACAACTAGCCACCAAGCCCAGGCACCAAGTCTACGGTAGACGTGTTATGGCACGACCGTTCTTGTTGATTCACAAGCGGTGGCTTTGTGAGGCATGCACTGAGGGGGTAAGTCGGTGTACCTGATGGTATTGGAGGGTAAGTCGGTGTACCTGATGGTATTGGAGGGTAAGTCGGTGTCTGATGGTATTGGAGGGTAAGTCTGTGTCTCTGATGGTATTGGAGGGTAAGGCTGTGTCCCTGATGGTATTGGAGGGTAAGTCTGTGTCCCTGATGGTATTGGAGGGTAAGTCGGAGTCTGATGGTATTGGAGGGTAAGTCGGTGTCTCTGATGGTATTGGAGGGTAAGTCTGTGTCTCTGATGGTATTGGAGGGTAAGTCGGTGTCTCTGATGGTATTGGAGATTAAGTCTGTGTCTCTGATGGTATTGGAGGGTAAGTCGGTGTCTCTGATGGTATTGGAGGGTAAGTCTGTGTCTCTGATGGTATTGTTGGGTAAGTCCGTGTCTTTGATGGTATTGGAGGGTAAGTCTGTGTCCCTGATGGTATTGGAGGGTAAGTCTGTGTCCCTGATGGCATTGGAGGGTAAGTCAGAGTCTGATGGTATTCGTGGGTAAGTCGGTGTCTCTGATGGTATTGTTGGGTAAGTCTGTGTCTCCGATGGTATTGAAGGGTAAGGCGGTGTCTCTGATGGTATTCGTGGGTAAGTCTGTGTCTCTGATAGCATTGGAGGGTAAGTCGGTGTGTTTGATGCCATTGGAGGAATAAGTTCACATTCCATCCTTTGGTGATAACAAAACTACACATCATTTAAAGTCGGTATTCAGCTATCTTTCCCTGGAGAAATTGGAAAATATATTTAGGTTCTTAATGTATAATTAGGTCTAAATATGATATGCAACAAACAAGAGGGCATGTTGTAACAAACGGATACATTTCGACAAAATGTGTCTGCTTCAAGTATACCTGACCGGTGGGTGCCGTGTCACACTCCTTTTATCTAATTATCCCAGGGAAATAACATCTTTTGATGTAAATGAGATAGTAAGGTCATGTAAATGAGATAGTAATGTCAAGCGAACGACAAGCTGTCGCGTAGGAATGATATAACTGCGTTATCGCCCATGTCCCAGACTGGGACTAAGTGCAATTAAAGTTGTGACTATGCTGCCAGCGCGGGTCATAACGTAACCTAATGGGGCGGTGCGCCTCCACGACCCGGTCACTGCTCCATAAAGGCTCTCGGATCTGTTTTAAGACTATCAGTCTGCCCGCAGCGTATAGTGGCGTTGCAAGGGGGGGGGGGGGGGGAGGCATAAGCGAGATACATGCAGCTGTGCGACAACCGCCCTTTTTTAATCGCGCGTTGCCAGGACTACATCATTGCAGTGGGTGGGTGGCGTGGGGGTCAGACGGCGATGGCTTCCTGCCGTGCGGCCAAATGGCGAAAAAAACTCTGGCGAAAAAAAGATTCTGGCATGAATCCATTGAATCCATGACATTCGGCCATCTTGTAATGCAGTGGATCGCACATTTTAACAACGCACTTGGGTTTATCTCAGTCACGATTAACTTGCGTGTCCTGAACAGAGACGGTCGTTGGCTGACATGGCATCTACGTCGCTATACCTCAAAGCTCTGACGGTAGGCCTTCATACATAAAACCAGTGGTACGCGTCGGTTACTTTATGCGAAACTTATGCTGGCATAATTATTTTCTTATTTTACTTCATTTATATATTATATTGCATCATTCATCGCAAAAATGTGCTGACATACGAGATAATTCGAACTGACGTCGATTATAGCATAGCATAATGCCGTTTCCTGCGCTGCGGCCACACAGTGGAGACAATGAAGACTGGTGTATATGATGAGCAGGCAAACCAACCAGTGCCTGGAGAGCTGGTGAATGCCTTGAATTTTTGCCCCAGGGGATGAACTATAATCTGTACATTTATCGGGTAAAATGGTGGGTGTCGAGTTATGGAAGGAGATACACTCGGCACCCCGAGGCCCACGCCGCCTGGCGAGCTTTCCAGGCAATGTCTAGCCGGTGGGGCGGCTGGGGAGGACGTGGGGGGTGGGGGGTGGGGGGGGGGGGTGAGCAGGGTATAGACCTGCCCGGGGCTCGGCGTCTGTTGTATCTACACCGGGAACAGTAACGACATTTCGTCCGGCGGTTTACAGATCGTTTACAGATCCAGGTGCTTATAACATGTGATTATACAAGAAACCTAAACAAATGTAATTAATTAAGTCACGTGATCGGCTCGATTCGCGATTCGCGATTAGTTGTTGCCAATTTTTTGGGTTCGTAAAATTCCTGGTTTTAACGCCAAAACCGTTTCCCCAATTACCTTGATCGGTTATAGCACTCTGTGAATTCCTCGACATTCGCGATATCATCTTTAAGGGGTTTTCTTGTGCGCCCAGTCTTGATCAGTCCTCATCTTGGAGATTCGATATTACTCTCTCTAATTCTTAGGGATTCGCGAGTCAGGGGGGTTACCCCACCCCCTGTAACGATATTATGTTAATCGGGTGTCAACCGCGCGACAAATAGAAACTGGGGGACACAACTGATTGGTGAGCGGGCTGATGACGGCGAGCATACTTGTCGTTGATTGGCTGAGCACAGACTTGATGCATGCGCGAGAATGTTTGCCCGCTTGGGAAAGACCGCAGAGACCCAATGTCAACATCAATTTTAAACACAATGGTAGAATACAATGGTAGCGCCATCTTCTATTCACAATATTATCTGGCTGTTAGCCATTTAATGACTTTATTGCCATAATTGCTCCCCGCGTTTGACTTTGTGGCCATATATTGAACATTTGTTCGTGTCAGATATGTGAAGATGACGCTTCGGTTTACAGTTTGCGACCCATCAAACAAAATTACGAGGCGGATGTTGTTTGAACCCAGATCGATTTGTTGAAGGCAGGTTCCAATAAGCGTCATTTACTTGGCTTCGATGGGAAGTTTCTACAAGGAGCAAATCGCGAAATCGACAACCGGAAAGTGGTTAAGGTACAATATGAAAGCAGTCACGTGACAGCCGTACCATAAAGCAGCCATTTAGTGCGTAAGCTCCCTTCCATTGACATCCAGACAGGAGGTCCACCGGGTTCGCGTTGCAGTCGTGACGTCACAACGTATGGTTTATCGTTTATTACCACGATCGGATTCGTGACTTGAGCATAGCTTAAAAAGAGATCGGTTTTGGAACTCGGTGAAGTCTTTTGTGATGTCTTCATGAAGCCCCTTACAGACGGTGGGTTTTTCCTATAGGTTTATAATCCATGTTTTGCCCCTTATTACAGAATCCGTTGTATGACCTGACAGAAATACATGTACTAATTGCCCAGAGATGTTATGACCAATAGGTTTGACCCAGCCAACAGAGCGGGTGTTATTCCACCTGACCAGATCCATGACATGATCCATAGGCGTGACCTACATACGGGTCACATCGTGTCGTCTGGACAGGGCTTTACACATGCGACGCTTGGCGCATGTGGTCGGTTTGAGCAGAATATTTTGAGACGATTTCTGTGGGCGGCCATCATGCCCTAAGGCGCGGGGTATTTTGGTTGCCATTACTGGCTGTCAGCGGTGTATTGGCTGCCATTACTGGCTGTCAGCGGTGTATTGGCAAGGGAACTGCGTCCAGACTGGTTGCAAGGTTCGCCTGGTAACGGCACCAGACTGGTTCCCCGGTTCGCCTGGTAACGACAGCAGACTGGTTTCCCGGTTCGCCTGATGACGGCACCAGACTGGTTCCAAGGTTCGCCTGGTAACGGCACCGGACTGGTTTCCCGGTTCGCCTGATGACGGCACCAGGCTGGCTCCAAGGTTCGCCTGGTAACGGCACCGGACTGGTTCCCCGGTTCGCCTTATGACGGCACCAGGCTGGTTCCAAGGTTCGCCTGGTAACGGCACCGGGCTGGTTCCCCGGTTCGCCTTATGACGGCACCAGGCTGGTTCCAAGGTTCGCCTGGTAACGGCACCGGGCTGGTTCCCCGGTTCGCCTGATGACGGCACCAGACTGGTTCCAAGGTTCGCCTTATGACGGCACCAGTAGGGTACCCCATGTTCTACCGGAAAGATGTGTCACCTACATCCTGATCATTAAATCGCAGAAAGAGACAATGCTTCTTAATGTGTGGAATAATCTTTAAAATAAACTACCACATACTTGATGTGGATCATGGAAGCGAAACGTGGACTATTCTATTAGAATAACGCGTTGATAGCTCACGGTCCACGTCATCAAGTCACCATCCTTCAGACTGCCAACAAGTGATATTCGCTTGGTATTCATACACTCATATTTGAGCGATTTGAATGGCTGGATGGCTGGATGGCTGAATGGTTGGATGGCTGGATGTGGCTGGATGGCTGGATGGCTGAATGGCTGAATGGCTGAATGGCTGGATGGCTGGATGGTTGGATGGTTGGATGGGTGGATGGGTGGATGGGTGGATGGGTGGATGGGTGGATGGGTGGATGGGTGGATGGCTGGGTGGCTGGGTGGCTGGGTGGCTGGGTGGCTGGGTGGCTGGATGGCTGGGGGGCTGGGTGGCTGAATGGCTGGATGGCTGGATGGCTGGATGGCTGGGTGGCTGGGTGGCTGGGTGGCTGGATGGCTGGATGGCTGGATGGCTGGGTGGCTGGATGGCTGGATGGCTGGATGGCTGGATGGCTGGGTGGCTGGATGGCTGGGGGGCTGGGTGGCTGGATGGCTGGATGGCTGGGTGGCTGGATGGCTGGATGGCTGGGTGGCTGGGTGGCTGAATGGCTGGATGGCTGGGTGGTTGGATGGCTGGGTGGCTGGATGGCTGGATGGTTGGGTGGCTGGATGGCTGGGTGGCTGGATGGCTGGATGGTTGGATGGCTGGATGGCTGGATGGCTGGATGGCTGGATGGCTGGGTGGCTTGGTGGCTGGGTGATTGGATGGCTGGATGGCTGGATGGCTGGGTGGCTGGGTGGCTGGATGGCTGGGTGGCTGGGTGGCTGGATGGCTGGGTGGCTGGATGGCTGGATGGCGGGATGGCTGGATGGCTGAATGGCTGGATGTGGTTGGATGGCTGGATGGCTTAGTGGCTGAATGGCTAGATGGTTGGATGGGTGGATGGGTGGATGGCTGGATGGCTGGGTGGCTGGGTGGCTGGATGGCTGGGGGGCTGGGTGGCTGGATGGCTGGATGGCTGGATGGCTGGGTGGCTGGGTGGCTGGATGGCTGGATGGCTGGATGGCTGGGTGGCTGGGTGGCTGGATGGCTGGGGGGCTGGGGGGCTGGATGGCTGGATGGCTGGATGGCTGGATGGCTGGGTGGCTGGGTGGCTGGATGGCTGGATGGCTGGATGGCTGGGTGGCTGGATGGCTGGATGGTTGGATGGCTGGATGGCTGGATGGCTGGATGGCTGGGTGGCTTGGTGGCTGGGTGATTGGATGGCTGGATGGCTGGATAGTTGGATGAACGAGTGGCTGGATGGCTGGATTGGTATGTTAGGTATGTGTACCTTTGGGCTGCACTGAGCCTCTGGGACAATTGGATGAACCGATAGAAGGGCCTCAGACGCAGGTGGGGATTGAACCTAGTACCAGCTGGTCTGCGGCCTAGATGTCGACCACGACGGCTCCAGCCTCGACAGAGCGGATATAATGGTTAAATACATATGCTGCTGGCGACTATACATCTGTTGCCACCCTGATCTGGTGGTAACAACAGGACCGCGAGTTGAGGTGTACAGCTTGCCGGGTGTGTGTGTGTGTGGCAGGGGGTAGAGGCGGGGGTGGGAGGGGGTGGGGCTGCCCACTGCTGGAGGTGAGTGCTTTAGCCGTGAATCGATTGCCAGATCTACGGCCGCGACATGTCGGGCTAGACCGGACCGGGAGATCACGTGGTCACTACATGTAGGGCTATACCGGGGCGGGAGATCACGTGGTCACTACATGTAGGGCTATACCGGGGCGGGAGATCACGTGGTCACTACATGTAGGGCTATACCGGGCCGGGAGATCACGTGGTCATTACATGTAGGGCTATACCGGGCCGGGAGATCACGTGGTCACTACATGTAGGGCTATACCGGGCCGGGAGATCACGTGGTCACTACATGTAGGGCTATACCGGGCCGGGAGATCACGTGGTCACTACATGTAGGGCTATACCGGATCCGGAAATCCCGTGGTCACAACATATCGGGCTATACCGGGTCAGGAGATCACGTGGTCTCTACATATAGGGCTATACCGGGCCGGGAGATCACGTGGTCACTACATGTAGGGCTATACCGGGCCGGGAGATCACGTGGTCACTACATGTAGGGCTATACCGGGCCGGGAGATCACGTGGTCACTACATGTAGGGCTATACCGAGCCGGGAGATCACGTGGTCACTACATGTAGGGCTATACCGGGCCGGGAGATCACGTGGTCATTACATGTAGGGCTATACCGGGCCGGGAGATCACGTGGTTACTACATGTAGGGCTATACCGGGCCGGGAGATCACGTGGTCACTACATGTAGGGCTATACCGGGCCGGGAGATCACGTGTCTCACTACATGTAGGGCTATACCGGGCCGGGAGATCACGTGGTCACTACATGTAGGGCTATACCGGGCCGGGAGATCACGTGTCTCACTACATGTAGGGCTATACCGGGCCGGGAGATCACGTGTCTCACTACATGTAGGGCTATACCGGACCGGGAGATCACGTGGTCACTACATGTAGGGCTATACCGGGGCGGGAGATCACGTGGTCAGTACATGTAGGTCTATACCGGGGCGGGAGATCACGTGGTCACTACATGTAGGGCTATACCGGGCCGGGAGATCACGTGTCTCACTACATGTAGGGCTATACCGGACCGGGAGATCACGTGGTCAGTACATGTAGGGCTATACCGGGCCGGGAGATCACGTGTCTCACTACATGTAGGGCTATACCGGGCCGGGAGATCACGTGTCTCACTACATGTAGGGCTATACCGGACCGGGAGATCACGTGGTCACTACATGTAGGGCTATACCGGGCCGGGAGATCACGTGGTCACTACATGTAGGGCTATACCGGGGCGGGAGATCACGTGGTCACTACATGTAGGGCTATACCGGGCCGGGAGATCACGTGGTCACTACATGTAGGGCTATACTGGGCCGGGAGATCACGTGGTCAGTACATGTAGGGCTATACCGGGCCGGGAGATCACGTGTCTCACTACATGTAGGGCTATACCGGGCCGGGAGATCACGTGGTCACTACATGTAGGGCTATACCGGGCCGGGAGATCACGTGGTCGCTACATGTAATGCTATACATGGGTGGAAGGCGCTACCTCCCCTGTTCCAAGTCCAGCTCCTAGGTCGAAAGGGACTTTTAAGATATTAATTCCAATTTATTGCTGCATCAAAATAGAATACCCGTTTCATTTGGGGGAACTATTAGAATCATTTACCATTATCCCATATGACGCGTTAAAACATCAAGTAATAGCCAGATGCGATCATTCGGCGTTTCGTGACGTAAATGTAGGTTCCCCGGTGGAACAGCTGTACACATGAGACGGGCAGTCGTACCATTCCTTTTGTTAAGAACTCCGCAACACAACATCTCAGGTTAAAATTATATCTGAGACAAATGTTTATTACGACGATCAGATTCGTGACTCTTGAGAAAAGCTTGAAAAGTGATTTGTGTTGGTACTCGTGAATCATTTTCTGATTTTCTTCAGCAATTACCGTATAGTAATAGCTTTTAAGCCTCGTCCAGACGGTATGTGTTTCCTATAGGTCTGTCCCATAGGTTTTTCTTGGGGTTTTTTTTATCTATGATACGTCACTGTCCAACTGGTCCGTTGTATCACGTGACAGAAAGACATGCACTGATTGGCCAGAGATTTTATAGAAATAGAGCGTGTTCTATTCCACTACCACCTACCACCATCAGCTATTACAACACACCAGCAACATAATTGTGAAGGACGACAAATTGTGTTCAACAGCATAACATGCGCCGTCGGATGACCTTCAACATAATTCCATGTAAGAACGATTTCCAAATGCCAGGGATGCGATTTAAAGACGTGAAACTTGAGGCCAGTGTGCGACACGTAAAACACGGACACCACTATAAGCAAGTTACACCCCGGCCTGTAGCCAGCTCGTGTCCCGGCAATTAACTAGCCATAACCAACGATTCGGTGTATTGGGAATACATTAAGCTTTATTGCGGGTACGGTGCAAGGCTTACAGTTGAACCTCCTGTTGCTGTTGCCCCCCCCCCCCCCCCCGCCACCCCCACCTCCACCTCCACTCCCTTTCCCGCCACGGCCCTCAACATCAGCATCATCGGGCGACCTCTACGCCCTCTAGTACCCAGCGCCTACCATCTCTCCCCTATCCTCTGTGGCTTCATCTCGAGTGGCGCATCCCATACCCCACCCCCACACCCCCACACCTCAACACCCCCCTCCCCACCCCCACACCCCATACCCCCACACCCTGCCGGTCGCCCCCGACCATAAGTCAGCGCCCCGGTAGTCCACCGCCGGCTCAGCCAGACAATTCACCGCTTGCTGCAGGTGGTGGCGCCACCGTGTCTTACATACCTACCTACCTACCAGTGTGGCAGACCAGCGAGGCGACGAGGAGATCAAGGCCGGGTTCCGCATCAGCAAGGCGGACACACACAACCCCTAGAGGGCGACACTGAAGACCACCAGCCCGCTGTCACCGCCAGATTAACAGCGAATTGGAAATTTAGACGACCAGGTCTGTGACTGAGGAGAACGCGAGACCATTGCCTGCTTACCCGCCGTCCGCAGCCAATAGACACACGGACATCCCAGACGGACGTGACCATTCCAGCAGCCCAGTCAGCAGGGAGGGCAGGAGACATCCCAGTCGTCATCACACCCCAGAGGTAAGGCCGTCTCCCACCCTAGCTACCCCCCCCCCCCCTCTCCTCCACCCGGGTGTCCCCCAAGTTCGCCATGCCGCGTAACTCCGGCTTCGATTATCGTGTGTTTACGGAATGGCTGTATTTTTGTGTGAGTGCGGTAAGATAAACAGAGTCACATCGATGTAACTGAAAGGTTACAGTTGTTCGGTTACCCTTTAGGACGAGATGAGCTCTACCGTTACAACGAACGGGAAGGTCGTGGTCAGAACAACATCCCTTGGGCACGATAAACACTGTCAGGCTATACGCTCAACTTGTGTAGCAAATACACACGGCTGTTAGCTGTCTGTCCGCTAATAAGGCATCAACTAACATAGCATCAAACAGTCACCACAGAGCATTATTATCCCGATAAAGGTGGCAGGTTTTGTTCATGTTTCCCGGCGCCCTATGGTTACAGCCGGTCATCCTGGGGGTGGGGGAGATGAAAGTGATCGATACAAACGCTATACAGCCAGTTCAAATCGAAAGAAGAGAAGCGGGTGCGATTAGAAATAGGACATTGGGATACTTTCAACCAAATATGGAGGCCTTTACTTCGGAGTCAAAGGCTGGTAACCGTGGTGAATGATGATAGCGAATTGTGGTGCTGATCGACCAAGTCGTGGTCTGCTTACTGGGTAATCTAGCAATCGTTACTGTAACTGTTGCCCGCCCAGTGTCCTGTCAATGCGTGACTTAAAAGAACAAAACTAAACACCGAAGTTCGATAGTCATGCGTTTTTAAAGCGCTTTATGACGATGTAAAGCCGAAAATATGTAGATTTTCGCACCAGACCAGCTCCATAGGGCGACCCTATCGTGATGCAGAGTGGGTTGACATTTTCTCGGTATTATAACCGTTTACGATCAATCATCAATGCACCCGGTAAACCATACACGCATACATATATGTATAAATTTAGAAATAGATATATCATGTATCTGTATACCTGGATGTGGCTGGGTGTAAACTGAAGCCAACCCCACGTTGTAATAGGCGGGAAATCTCGGGTTTCAGAATGTTGTGAGTGATATAGGCGGGACGTAGACAGGTGCAGGGTAAGGAATCAAAAGGAAAGTTTGTCAAGGTATTATCTGGTGACTGTTGCGGCAAGGGTCTGTACCACAGAGATATGTTACAGGGTATTTATACCTGGAGTCGTGTCGGTGGTTTGTAGCGGTCTGTGTCAGTGGTCTGTGTTAGTGGTCTGCGTCAGTGGTCTATGCCAGTGGTCTGTAGGGGTCTGGAAGAGGGGGGGGGATCCAATGTTCAGTGTCGATTTTTAAAAATTCTTATTGCCAAATGTCGATTTTACACGACGTTCCGTGTCGCTTTTTGCCGAAGATCGGTGTCGTTTTTTCAAATATGTGTCGATGTCGCCTTTTCCGATCCTCAGTGTCGGAATTTGCGGGTCAATGTCGAATGTCGATTTTTTTCATAATGCTCGTGTCGCGAGTAACCAATTTTCCCCTCCAAGACTCCTGTCTGGGTCAATGGTCTGTTAGAGGGGTCTGTTTCAAGGGTCTGTGACAGGGGTCTGTGTAGCTGCCTTATCTTCGGGGTACGGGATTATCTGGAGACATAAGTTTGTTTTATGACAAAGCTCTGGAGTCGATACCCACGCATCATTGATCACTTAATGTCTCCGCTCGAGGCACTCGGCTCTTCAATCTCTGGATGTGCCATAACTCACTCATAAACTCAATGGGATCACAGCCCACGCTGTCGTATGGGCTGGTGCAGGTACCGAGATAGCCGCAGCCACCACGTGATGACCAGACTTTTAACCACGTGGTTGGGGGCGAGGGCCCTGCGGTGGCTTGCCTGGGATGGCAGTTTACACCCAGCCTGTGTCGTGAAATAGCGAGCAGGCGTGGAGGCGGGGTGGCGGGGACAATCAAAATGTGACGACACCACTCGCAGGAAGTGACGTAACAATGGTCAATGATCAGCCACCAGGCCCAAGGATAATGGGCCTTTTATCGCCCAGCGGAAACCTATGGCATTCCTATGGCAGAGCCCAAGCGTCAAGCCGGTATGGCATGCGGTAAGGAACGAATGGGGTCTTTATTGCACGCTGTATTTAGGACTACCGCTCGTTTCATGGCTATGCCTGGGTGACAGGCAGGTCGTCTGCCCACATACGGGACATTTGAAATCATCCGCTCAGCCATAGGAGGGAGTCATCGACTGTGTATCTGTTCTCGGGCTATGGATTGCTTAGTCAATGTGACCAGTAGCCTAATAAGTTTAGTTTATTTATTATTGCTATTGAAATGTAGGTTGGTAATCAGCGAAACGTTGGCGCCATGATAGCAACACTTATGAATTGCCATTCCCATCCCCACCACCATCAGATTCCCTATCACCATCACCATCAGATTCCCTATCACCATCACCATCACCATTCCCTTTAGAAACCCACTTTTTCAGAGTTAACTGTCCAGCAGATATCCGGAGGGCTCCTTTTTGTTTGTTTGATTTCTATTCATGTGCTCCGCTGTGACCCAGTGGGCCACTATAGATTTCAGTCTCAACAATGGCTCATTTCAAGTTGATCCATTTTTTTTCTAAAAACTGGATCAACTCAGGGTGTAGTGTCCCTAGCGTAAAATAGAAATGGCGCTATTTTTCTCAATCTTGGTGATTGTGGTCGGCCCACGAAGGCCTGGTTGTACAGGTGCATTGAATGCGGCAGCTCGTAGTCCCCACAGCTGTCGTATTGCGCATTCATCGACAAGTCACATGGGTAGAGACTTCCACACCACCATTCCCCTTGGTCACATCAATGAGATGTAATGAGGGGAGGGAGAGACAATACAGATCAACGTCTGTGGCTTCATACAGTAAGACGCCAACCTCTCCATTAATTGCAAAGTGGCAATGAAGTGACAGAAGCAGATCCCGGCGGCGCCTCAAGTAAACAGGTCGCCGAGCAACCCGAAGACGTCGGTGTTAGCACAGCCAATCTTCCATATTCGGGCGAACCATATAGCTCACGTTTTACTCACGTCGACTGAATGCTATACATGGGCGCTGGGCCTGCTAGGACCGTTACAACACACTGACCATGATCCTTTTGATTTCCTCTGCATGTCCCGCCTTCACCTCGGCCAGCTCAGCCTTGTGGCTCTTCGCCTGCTCTTCAAGGGCAGCCGCGTGCAGCCGTTGTAACGCTGTGACGTCACACAGACACACATCAACTATCAGCTCATTGGGTGAAATACAATGTCTGTTTAACCCTTATTGGGTTTGTTTTGGAGCCCGGCAATAATAAAATTATGATGAACAGCAAAAATTATCATAGTTAACATGGCCTTAAAAGTAATGATTATGAAGAAACTAATTGAATCTTGTGGTAATTCTAAAAGGGACTCAAAATGAACACCCGCAGTTACCTGATTTATCTTCTGCTGTGAGCGACTGGGACTTGTTCTGGTCGCCTGAAAAATATCATAATGTATAAGTCAGGAACATGAACACATCAGGCTGTTCTGTGGTTTGTTTTGCATAAGATATGGAACACCTGTCAAATTATTCAGCACGTTGATAATTCTGCGAAAGAATAAAAGTGTGATTGCTGCCTATAGACTAGGAACGGTCACGTGGGGGTTAGTTGGGAAAGGATACAGGGTGACAGGTTTAACAATCGCATAATTAGCCTGGTGTCGCTTGTGCCCAGATCTATGCTAGCTCTTCAATGTAATAGGGGCCCCTCGTTACTTTAGATAATAATAAAGCAAGGTAAGTAAGAATGGGAAATAGTTAAATGAAGTTAAGTAGATAGCATACACAGATAAAAATGCAGCAGCAAAAGGTTCCCATTCGTTTATTTATTTGAAATGAATTCAACGTTTGTTTACTTTGCATACATACCCCCAGGTCGATACGTAACCCACGGGGCACACAGATTAATAAGTTACATGGGACCCTCCAGGGCAGTGACGGTGTGCATGTCCTAATAACTGGCTAGTAATCACCAACAAATCACACCAATTGTGTTTCCTCCCTACGCTTAAATTTGCGAAAAGCAACTATGGAATGGAGTATTCATTCAAGCCCATGCCAGCATACGGACACCAGGACGGTTGTTGTGTCCCCTGAGCCTCTGACACAGATGTGTTTGTATATATCACCACGCCTCTCTATCGGTTACTTTTCCCGTTACCCTAAACACCTGTTGCCGTGACGCCTCGCGAAGATTAGTGGTGCGCTACCTCAAGTCGGTGGGCACCTCGACACTTGACTCCATCTGGCGGCGACTGCGCGTAAAGTGCCAGTTAATCGATGCCGCGCCTTTAGCTTACAGTGACACCTATACAGAGAGAGGCGCAGCCCAAGCTAGTTGGCCGTTGTCACAAAAAGCGATACCTTCCAGTACGTAATACACTGTTGGTGTAAGACACGTGTGGTGGACGTTCGGAATAAATTGTTTGTCGATGACATATGCATAATCCATGCGACAGGTTGAAGGTTTGAAGTTTGTATCGATCACGTGATATAGACCAACAGTTTACTTTCGTGTGGGCGCCCTTTGTGACGGCCAGGGGTCACGGGGTCAGGTCCGATCGTTTGTGCTTGTCTGACAGTAAGATATGTTTCGTTGTTTGTGCATTTTGAAAACGCTTATCCTTCGTAATAGGAAGGAATGTTTAGAATCCTGATAATTGGTTCCTTTGGTACATGCATAACCCTGATTAAAAATAGGGAAATTTTCTGTTTACACATATAGTCTATATATATATAAGTACCTAATTAGGTATTCACATTTGATGTTAGCCAAACACGGATAAGGTTTCTATTGCAATAATATAACATTTGCGCTGCTATAATTGCTTGAAAGGTCAGAGTTGACAATGATTAACCTAACGTAGCACCTAAGGGACTGGGCTGACACCGCGTTCTCTGCAGTCCCTGGTTTACAGATATCAGGTCAAGAGCAACATGTCCGCTGCCGTCCAATGTCAGAGCGGCCGATAGTTGAGTCAATAAGCAATTTACTTAATGCGCATGTTGGTGCGTGCAAACACGTAATCAATACCGACCTAAAACTCGGGTATTTCATACGGGTACTCACTCAAGGTGACATATGACGGAATGTTATTTTCTGATGACGTCATGCATACTGTTGTTGTTGATGGAATGCGTCACGCGGTGTCCGATTTGAAATTTTAACTTAAACGTTGCTGCGTCAGCCGTTTGACCCGCAGGTCCATTGTCCTGGCCCGCCAGGACTACACATAATAGAGCATTGTTCGGGAAGATCGTGTTCCCTATATATGGGTGAATCTGTAGATTATGTCATGACACTCTGTGGGGGCGAGAGATGCTGGTGCTGGCCATGGGAGAGAAGAGCCTATTGTGCTTGAATAGGTCATGTTTTTATTGCTTTAACAAAAGTCGTAATACTTTGCAATGGTAGTGGTATATATATATATATATATATATATATATATATATATATATATATATAGGCTATTATGTATATAACAATGTGCAGCAGTCTGTAAATGAGCACACTCACTGTTTCTGGTCTCCGCCACCTCTTCCGTTGGTGACTTGTCCTTGACCTGCTCTCCCTGTGCGAAATAACAATCATCATTTATTGTGGTGAATGAATGGCGATGCAGTACGCGACGGCCTCTGCGGCAGTAATGGCAACAAAAATCGAGTTATTGTCATTGCAAAATGCGAAATTGTTGCAAGGACTGGAGCGACTTCAGTGGGGGTGGGGGTGGGGGTGGGGGTGGGGTGGGGCAGTGGTTTAATGATACACTATTTAAGTTCTGTATTTTCTGTTTATACATTGTTAACATAGTATGTGTTGGAAAGATACATTGCATCGATTGGTAAAGTAAACTACTAGATCCCAAATGGTCCCCGCCCCAATCCTTCAAATTGGCTGGGAGCTATTGTTAAGGGAGTTATGCATTACGCAGTGTGTTAGCCACATTTTTTCATACATGTACATGGATTAAAGCTGACCAGGGAACCGCCGTGGAGGGGGAAGCCAAGGGATCTGGCACAGGCTCCAAATCTGGATGTCGGGGTATACCATGACAGATTGGAAAAGGGAATGTTTCCACTACGGCTTGAAAGGGATAATTGCGCAGTGACATGAAAACTCAATTAAGCTCGATAACAAAAAAACTAAAGCTTTTAGAATTGGATTTTTGCGCAAGACGATAGCTATATGTTTTAATCGGCATACGTGTATCACAAAAATCTCCATTTGAAATCAACTCGCAATAGATATCGATTTGTGTAAGAAACATACATTCGATCTGAATGAAAAAAAGGTGATATCGATAAAGCTGTCAGTGGCGATAGGTGTTCAATATACCATGCGACTGCGGCAAGAGTAATGGGGGCTGGTGCAATCATGACGCGCCCCTGGACGAGGAATGGGGGAGGGGGCGGGGAGGGGGGGGGGGCTTCTCTAATCATGACGCGCCCCTGGATGTCTTCACAATACGCGCACCTGCTCTGACGCTTCCCTAGTCATACGGATTAAAGACCAACAACAACACCAGGTTATCCTCGTCCGCTGATCTGTGCTTCTCTGTGGCTGGGTTAATGGGCAACATATTGAATTTATACAGGCGAAAGTACAGAGTAAGAGTAATAGCTGTCGCATAGGCTGAACTTTGGCAGGCTTCCAAATGTGACGCTCAGCAGATGTTACTAACGACCGCATGCTACGAAGAATCTTTCACACCAAGATAAATGAATGTTTTCGCTTTTGGTCACGCATGCGTAGACGTTAAGCCAATTATATTTCCAGTCATTCAGTATCACCACATTATATTTATACAATTTAGAATAGTTTACGTAACATGCTGGCTGACGTACGGGGATATTTAGGTTCATTGGTCAGAGTAATAATAACATTACTAACGCATCACGAAATGTTCACATTTGCAAGATAAACGAGGGTTTCAGAAACAGTAGACAGCGTAATTGTCTCTATCCAGCTGTCACTATTGCATGGCGTTCTTGTCAATAGTTATGGCGTAGATATGTTTCGCTGTCAGCCATAAGGTCAGGAAAGCCATGACAAATCGTTATCATACGCTCACTATTGCTGAGGTCGGTGGCAGTGCAGGGGAGATGGCTTATATCTTGATGTATTTCTATATTTCATTTTAATGTAGAACTAGGACCATAAGAAAATCATTAGTATCCCAACGTCTGTTTAAAATCTATATAAATTATAATGTCACATATTACAGCAGGACTTCATTTTCCTCAAGAAATGATCCTCTATGTATACCCGTATGTTGTTTGTTGTTTTGACGTCGGGTCATGTTGATGGAAATGTATGCCCCCCCACCCACACCCCGGCCTTCTTTGTATCCTCCACGCCCTCTTTTCGATTGTCTTGCTGCTGTAGGCGTGCGGGGTTGTTGTCTCAAGATTTCATACTAGCATCCTCAACTCCTCACAGAGTGTATTTCATGTAATTAGCATAAGAGAGTTTCCGGATGTAGCACCAAGATGCTATTGTTGTTGTTTCGTCTAAACTTGACCGAACGACCGATTTCATATCTATCTAAGGAATATATGTGTTGAAACAGTTGTTGATACCGACATGCGTGTTGATGTTTACCGCAGGTAATATGGGCTTAATTACCTTTTGCTGGTTCACCTCTTTCCCTTCTTTGGAGATCTGTTCCGTCTTGTTGTTGTTGGTTTGTGTTTTAGTGGTCATGGTCGGTTCACGCCGTGTCTCTATGATAGGTGAAGTCTTTATCTTTTCAATATCGGACTTGAGGGACCGCATTTCTTTATCCTTGAGTTGGATTTCTCTCTTCAACCGCTCCACCTCATCGGTTTTCTGTTTCAGAACGCACATTAAACGTTAAATATATTGCATACATCAATGTAGTAACTAAAGGCATAATTAAAGCCACCCGCAGTGAACACATTTTCGTGCGAATGAGTTTATTTAAGGACCAAATCGGCATTAATACTGTAAGGCACATATTTTATATGAAATCAGCCTATTCACGTGTTTGGTCGTGAATTGTGCATATAAGTCATCCCACCCACAAAAAGTTGCTTAAATTAGTTTATGCTGCGCCTTTTAACACGAAATTTGACTATTAATTCGCTTCGCCAGGTCACGTGACACACACCTTGACTTTACCGGGTCACGTGATTCGTACCTTGGCTTCGTCAGCGATCTTCTTGTACCTCAGAATGTCGACATTCCTTCGCTCGACATCTCGCTGGAGCTGGTCAATTTTCTCGCTCTTCTCCTTTACCTCTAAAAGTGGACAACACAGTCGCTTTAATATATCTCTCAATGTGACCTTGTTCATCGCTCCCCAAAGTGCGCAATTCCAACAGCTTTATGCGAGCAACACATTCGTCACTACGACCCAGCTCAGCGATATAAATTTAAAATATTATAATATATAAATACAAGAGTTGATTTCTCCGGTTGGTCATAAAATTTATGCAAAAGCCTACCAGAAGAAAGGAGTGATGATTTAAGAACGAGATGAATTCAGAAGAATGTTTAACAAGGTATGCCTTTTCTGAGTTCCTGCAGGGATTCGCCCAGGCTGTCCAGCTGTTTCTTGGCTGTGGTCAGGTCCTTCTCCAGCTCTTTGGACTTCTTGGCCCTGGAGCGCGTTGACAAGCATTAGACAGTTTGTTACATCGTTGTCCTCACGAACGTTATCCATGAGACATTTTGTGCATGTAATGTGCCAATGATATTACCTGATGTAAAGGATTAATTTCGAGTTGTGGCGCATGATATATTTATGTATCATGAGATGCATCATCTCCAGAAGAAAAGGTAATTAGTGTTGTCTTTACTTGTCTTTATTTGTCTGTGTTACACAGGCATGTGATGGTTGATCGATAATGGTTTGATCCCGCCAGTAGTGACCAAGCATGCTTACGTCAAGATTCAATTACAAAGGAATCTGAATACGGAAAGCAATCATTCCCACAACATAAAGACGGTCTACTCTAATATTGTATAACTCAGCAATGTTTATTGATTGGGTTGATACACATAAGGAAAAAATAATATTAAATAACTGAAAATAAACTTAAATAAGAACTATTTTCTGACCTAGGAAATCAGGAAATAATTGGCTGTTTATATATTACTTTCAAAACTATAACATCCAAATATCATGGAAATCATTCCATCGATTGAATGGAAAGTTTGGATTTTCATTATTCATTTTATTCATGAAGACAACAAAATGACTTCAAGTAGTAGATCAGATAGCTAGAGAACAACATACGATCGACATGTAAACGAGAACAAGATGCGACAACACCGCGGTACCTGGCTTCTAGCACTTTCTGCTGCAGTCCCGATAGCTGCTCATTTGGACTTTGGTAAAACAATGGCAAATAGTATAAATAGATCCTTCATTCACATATTTCCAGTGACCATCTCTTCCCCAAACCCAGCCAATTGCCGGAAACCCCTATTCATGTGGTTTACATCCCGCCACTTCCCAAATTTACTCTCGATTTAAATCAACGCGAGTCGTAGTTGGAAAGGAAATTGTACAATGGCCCTGTGAACTGTGATGCAGTTTGGCTTCTAACAAGTGAAATCTGAAAATCATTGTCATCGTTAGCACCCAAAGTGCTTTATACCACCTTGGCACCCTGTTAGATACCTGAGTGAAGTCTCAGGTGTTGCAAGCGTAACAGGTGTAACACTTTAGAAACTGAGAGCGAACGACTCACTTAGTACTCGACTTCATCTGCGCCAGGTTGTGGAGATGGTCGTCGAGTCCCTTTTTGAGCTTCATCAGCTTCAGCCCGAGGCTCTCGGTCTGTCGCAGGGTGTTCTCCACCGTCTCCTCCACGTCATCCAGGTCAATGTCTGGCGACATCAGCAGCGTGTCATCCTCGCTGAACTTACTGGCGTTCTCGATGAAGAACTGAAACAAACACGGCAAGGACTTAACGCCAGGCAAGGACTTAACGTCAGGCAAAGACTTAACGTCAGGCAAGGAATAAACGCCAGGGAAAGAATTTAACGTCAGGCAAGGACTTCACGTCAGGCAAGGACTTAACGTCAGGCAAGGACTTAACGTCAGGCAAGGACTTAACGTCAGGCAAGGAATAAACGCCAGGGAAAGAACTTAACGTCAGGCAAGGACTTCACGTCAGGCAAGGACTTAACGTCAGGCAAGGACTTAACGTCAGGCAAGGACTTAACGTCAGGCAAGGACTTAACGTCAGGCAAGGACTTAACGTCAGGCAAGGACTTAACGTCAGGCAAGGACTTAACGTCAGCAAGGACTGAACGTCAGGCAAGGACTTAACGTCAGCAAGGACTTAACGTCAGGCAAAGACTTAACGTCAGGCAAGGACTTAACGTCTGGGCAGGACTTAACTTCAGGCAAGGACTTAACGTCAGGCAAGGACTTAACGCCAGGCAAGGACTTAACGTCAGGCAAGGATTTAACGTCAGGCAAGGACTTAACGTCAGGCAAGGACTTAACGTCAGGAAAGGACTTAACGTCAGGCAAGGACTTAACGTCAGGCAAGGACTTAACGTCAGGCAAGGACTTAACGTCAGGCAAGGACTTAACGTCAGGCAAGGACTTAACGTCAGGCAAGGACTTAACGTCAGGCAAGGACTTAACGTCAGGCAAGGACTTAACGTCAGGCAAGGATTTAACGTCAGGCAAGGACTTAACGTCAGGCAAGGACTTAACGTCAGCAAGGACTTAACGTCAGGCAAGGACTTAACGTCAGCAAGGACTTAACGTCAGGCAAGGACTTAACGTCAGGCAAGGACTTAACGTCAGGCAAGGACTTAACGTCAAGCAAGGACTTAATGTCAGGCAAGGACTTAACGTCAGACAAGAACTTTACGTCAGGCAAGGAATTAACGTCAGGCATTGACTTCGAGGTCTTGAAACTCAACGATATTCTCAATTCCCGATTCGTTAGTATCTCACCTGTTACCCTCATCTGAACGGAGAAAACATTCTTAGGGGCCAGTCACAATATATATTATTGCACTCCCGTTACCACATGGTAGATATATGTTATATGTGTTCAGAGAGCGGTAACATATACCTCGCGGTTTCACTTCGAACGCACCCCCTTGCAACGTTAATGCGAACGTGTAAGCCATATCCCAGTATCAGTGGGTTAATGGAGCCAAATAATTGAGTATGTCAGTTAATGAAGGACCAGAAGTGGAAAACTGTATACATATTTGGCCGTTTTTTTAAAAACTTACATGGTTTGTCCAAGTAGAACGTTTTGACCTGAATGGCAATGTCAGAGCTGAAGTGACAATAGATGCCACAGCGACCATAGATATTATGTTTCACGTACGTCAGACATTTACACAGGAGACATCATAAGGTGCGGAGGGCCAACAACTCTGACACAACCGTCATGATTCCGCCTTGGACATCATTCCTCGCGACACATGCGGGTTAGATAACGATACTACCAATAACATGGCTACCTTAGGGAAACAATCAATCAAGTCAAATCATCTGACAACGCATGGAGTCTTGCCACCTAGTGTACTGCAATATCAAATTCAGTAGCAGGCAGAGCTTTGTACTCACCTCATTGACTTGCGACAAGAGCCGCAGTTTCTGACCACAGGAAGTCTCGTAGCCGACGATGAAGACGGTCACCTGCTGCTGATACTGTGAACACAAGGAGGGGGGGGGGTCAGAGCAATTGAACACGGAGTAGGACGACAGAGGGAATGGGGGAGGGGGTCAGAGCCATGTCAACTGCTGCTGATACTGGGGACACAGAGGGGGAGCGGGTCAGAGCCATGTCACCTTCTGCTGATATTGGGGACACAGGGGGGGGGGGTCAGAGCCATGTCACCTGCTGCTGATACTGGGGACACAGAGGGGGGGGGGGGGGGTCAGAGCCATGTCACGTGTTGCTGATACTGGGGACACAGAGGGGGGGGGTTCAGAGCCATGTCACCTGCTGCTGATACTGGGGACACAGAGGGGGGGGGGGGGGTCAGAGCCATGTCAACTGCTGCTGATACTGGGGACACAGAGAGGGTGGGGCGGTCAGAGCCATGTCACCTGCTGCTGATAATGGGGACACAGGGTAGAGGGGGAGGGGGTCAGAGCAATGTCACCTGCTGCTGATACTGGGGACACAGAGGGGGGGGGGTCAGAGAAATGTCACCTGCTGCTGACACTGGGGACACAGGGTAGAGGGGGAGGGGGTCAGAGCCATGTCACCTACTGCTGATACTGGGGACACAGAGGGGGGAGGGGGGCGGCGCACTGCGGACACGCAGTCAGATGGCGTAGATCTATGTTAAAGTTAAAGACGAGCGCTTGATTTAACTTGTTGGTGTACCACCTAATGTCACAGACTTGTTGGTGTAGAATGCGAGTTTTCATTACTGTTCTCTTCTTATCAGCTAACTTTACTTGATATCTATTTAGGTTTGTACCTGGTTTGATATTTCATAAATGACCCATACTCACCATAGCCGGAACCAGAACAAAATGGTGCCTACCTATGTGCGCCATGGTTCAAAAGAGGTCTGCAGAGTATGATCTTTGCGTATACAGTCGACATATATTTACCCGCCGGGACAACCATTGGTACGTAACAACTGACAGATATGTGGATGTTATTTTATTACTGTCGGGCCGCCCTATACCTGCTTCTTCTTGACTTGGTCTTGGAGTAAGCCTTCCAGTTCCGTCTACAAAGAGGGACGTTTGGCCATCATTAATTTCTGAGACCAGCGATATACAAAATTTTGTCAGAAAACATATCAGTTTATAATTAAAAATTCATGGAATTCCTGATATTAGTTTAGTCATTGAGGCGGAGATTAAATTGATATATAGTTGTTGTAGGGATTGTCGCAGCAAATGTACAGAGCTACATATGTATGGCCTCAGAGGGCATGGCTACCCCTGTCGGGAGACCTATATGTATACTTACCAGATCAGTGACGAGCTCAAGGCTGGCTCTGTTACTGTCAAAGATACTTTGGCTCAGCTCAAAATTCCCGTAAATCTGCAAATAACAAGAGAAATATATTCACAATAAAGGTACGTAAATAATGACAATTTTTCCCCTATATCAGATTCAGGGTATTATATACATGAGTTGCTGACATTATAGTCAGGCATAGTTTCAACCTTCGTTTCATTGTCTCGGGAGCAATTTGGCCCATGATTAAGCCCACGTGGGGAAGAATGTGGCCTAAAACATGATTTCACCATATAATTTTTGACCCTATATGTGTGGTTAGTTTGTGTCACGAAATGTTGATACAATTTATAATGTCAGTACATAATATAATGCTGTTGTACATGTGCTTTGCCCTGCAGTGTAAATTTTTTTAACAATGGATTTGCGTGACAGTGTAATATTTATGTTTTTAACATGCATACGGCACCCTGGACTGTAACGTACGGCACAGGACGATGATCATTGTCTCTCGTGCGTTACGGTCTTTATTCATCTGCAAAAAGCAATCGTCGGGAACATGCTGGCATGTTTTCGGGTTCAACGCTACCACGGGCTTGCCAAGTTTGCTATTTGATGTCGAAGACCATGATATAGGTTTGACGTAGAGTCAATTCTTGCCGGCTCAACCGCCCCCCCCCCACCTCACCCGCCGTTATATATTCACAGTTCGCCCGCTGGGCCAGAACGGAAGCTCCAGCAACGGTCAATATTCAAACATTGCTCCCGGGCAGAGCTGTTTGCACAAGTCAAGCTGTCAAACTGATGTGTCGTGAATGACAAGATCAAACTTTGGTAGGGCAGGTAGCCTGTTAGTCAACACAACCGAAGTGGCCATAGGGAGAAGCCATTGATCTTAAAGCACCATGCCCTAGTCATATACACCATCGGGTAGAGAAACGCAAGCATAGGGAGAACTGCAATAACACAATTTAAAAAAACTCCGTGTCGAAAAGTCGATAGCCCTACGCATCTATCAGTAAATATAAGGACAAAAATAGCAAGAAAATAGTGTCTGTTTTATTCAACATATGTTTGAGCTACAGACCCTGGTGGTTACGATTAAATGTAGAGATAGACGACTAGCCGTATAACTGTATAAAGTGACACCATAGTGGAAGATGTCCGCGAGTCACATTTTCATACATTTTAAGACATTTATATATATTTATAATTGCGTCAGGCCGGTGTCTTGACCTGCATGTCCAACGCCATTTTTTAATCTAACTTCCGGTGTGATATTTGGTGGTTCTAACCCACACTCGAACACAATACCTCCTGGAGACGATCACACCAACCAGGTCATATTATAATGGAATGGGATAGAGTACTTGAAATAGATCAAGTGTGCTATTCACACAGATGCCATGTCGTGCAAACGGACTCCTTGTTAAGTGATGAAATACCTCAAGTGGTAAACCGGGTGATCCATATGGGCGATGTTACAACATGGGAGCCTTAGCTAATGAGTTCCACACGCTCTACTCTGCATTATACGATCTATTCGCATCAGTAATCACTCCAGAGCCTAGAAAGCGCTGACTAGGCAGAAACAGGAAACCAATTCAGCAGCACGTATTATAGGGTCCGTGCCGCTAAACTTCCGGCTCACTAAAGCACGGAATTCAGGGCAACGGGACACGTGATGGAGCTCGGGGCTTGGGGGTGGGGGGGGGGGGTCGGGCAAGGAAATCGAACACTACATCATGATGATGTCTGGGGCTGACCGGGTCGCAGTGCTGGTCACCGCCAATATCGATGTGGTATCGACCGCTAAATGGTCATCGGCGTCACATTGAATTGGGTGAAGCGGTGAAATACACGTAGAGACTAAATGGTGGAACCCATCTGAAGTGGCTGATCCAATAAATTAGGCGGCGGAGTTTTAACGACGTAGTGTGGCTGCGTATTGTCGTTAGCTAGTTGACTACCCCCGCCATTCACCAGCTAAAAGTAATACCGTGCGGACAACAGACAGTGACCAGCTTAAAGTAATACCGTGCGGACAACAGAGAGTGACCAGTGTGAAGTAATACCGTGCAGACAACAGACAGTGACCAGCTTAAAGTAATACCGTGCGGACAACAGACAGTTATCAATGTGAAGTAATACCGTGCGGACAACAGAGAGTGACCAGTGTGAAGTAATACCGTGCGGACAACAGACAGTTATCAATGTAAAGTAATACCGTAAGGACAACAGACAGTTATCAATGGGAAGTAATACCGTGCGGACAACAGACAGTTATCAATGTAAAGTAATACCGTACGGACAACAGACAGTGGTCAGTGTAAAGTAATACCGTGCGGACAACAGACAGTTATCAATGTGAAGTAATACCGTACGGACAACAGACAGTGGTCAGTGTAAAGTAATAACATGCGGACAACAGACAGTTATCAATGTGAAGTAATACCGTGCGGACAACAGAGAGTGACCAGTGTGAAGTAATACCGTGCGGACAACAGACAGTTATCAATGTAAAGTAATACCGTAAGGACAACAGACAGTTATCAATGGGAAGTAATACCGTGCGGACAACAGACAGTTATCAATGTAAAGTAATACCGTGCGGACAACAGACAGTGACCAATGTAAGGCAATACCGTGCGGACAACAGACAGTGACCAGTGTAAAGTAATACCGTGCGGACAACAGACAGTGACCAGTGTAAAGTAATACCGTGCGGACAACAGACAGTGACCAGTGTGAAGTAATACCGTGCGGACAACAGACAGTGACCAGTGTGAAGTAATACCGTGCGGACAACAGACAGTGACCAGTGTGAAGTAATACCGTGCGGACAACAGACAGTGACCAGTGTAAAGTAATACCGTGCGGACAACAGACAGTGACCAGTGTGAAGTAATACCGTGCGGACAACAGACAGTGACCAGTGTGAAGTAATACCGTGCGGACAACAGACATTTATTAATGTACAGTCATACCGTGCGGACAACAGACAGTTATCAATGTGAAGTAATACCGGGCGGACAACAGAGAGTGACCAGTGTGAAGTAATACCGTGCGGACAACAGACAGTTATCAATGTGAAGTAATACCATGCGGACAACAGACAGTTATCAATGTGAAGTAATACCGTGCGGACAACAGACAGTTATCAATGTGAAGTAATACCATACGGCAACAGACAGTTATCAATGTGAAGCAATACCATGCGGATAAGAGACAGTTATCAATGTGAAGTAATACCGTGCGGACAACAGACAGTTATCAATGTGAAGTAATAGCATGCGGACAACAGACAGTGACCAGTGTAAAGTAATACCGTGCGGACAACAGACATTTATCAATGGAAAGTAATACCGTGCAGACAACAGACAGTTATCAATGTGAAGTAATACCGTGCGGACAACAGTTTTTCTAACTCAGCGAGTGAGTAGCAGAGACTCTTGGAGTGACCTTCCGATGCGTTATCTCCTGATATAAATGTCAAGAAAACAGTCCTAATGAGCCAAGGGCAAACGCCGTCGCCAAGGATTATCAGAAATGACGCCTTTACTTGGCTGTGGTAAGTAAATGTGGTTAGCCTGGGGGGTCCGTCACAGACAACATCTCCATGGGTGCCATAATAAATACCCGTATGGCTTGGGAACGGGCGTGGTGGACGTCAGTTTAGACGGTATCTGATGTTCAAACGCACTATGAATATTTTCGTTGGTCGATTGGTTTTTGGGAAGCTTTGACAACTCATAACAGAGGGCTGGAATTTGTAGTCAAGGCTTCGCAAAATTGCATATGAGACTTCAGGCAAAGAAACTGGGGAATGATCAGGACCAAACTACAGGATATCGGAAGCTTATGGCAACCTCTGTCCGTCTCAAAGTAGGTTTGTCCAGCCAATATTAACTTCTCGCGTTACATGGTGA
>OZ025249.1:7297785-7424315 GCA_964019135.1 Arenicola marina | reverse complement strand
AGTTATTTCAACCATTAATCCTCACATTAATCCCTTGCCAATGGCTTGTTGTGGCCAACCCCATGTCGCCACGTGGAGGCATGGAGTGGGGGGGGGGACCCAGGGACACACGACACACGAGGACTGAGCGAGTCCAAGTGACATAGAAGGGCAGAGCGAGTTCCAGAGGACATTGGTACACTGGCGTGACGCCCAGGGGGCGTGACGTCAGACAGAGACCGGCCAATGGCGTACAGCTACAGCTTGTCGGGCAGTAACGGATCACAGGCAGTAGCGGATCACTTCGCTGTTCACCGTCAAATCGTTTCTTTTAAAAGCCACTAAATGTAATAAATTAGAATATATTTTAAAGATAATTACCCACTGACTTGAAATAAGTCCAAAAACGCGAGGTTCTACTAATGTTTACACTCTTTTTTACCTCAAATGCACTTCCGGTAGCGAGCTCTTTGCTCCGCGAGTTCTCGTGCGAAAAAGCAACTTCCATTTCAACAGGCCATTCTTGCCAAAGAGAATACATCTGTACACAACTGAGGTAGTTTTTTCATAGTTGTATATACCGTGAACCTTCATAAAAATAATCAGATCCCGCCATAAAGCAGAATTGCTGTTGTCATCCAAATTGCGTTAGCTGCTTTCTCGGCAGCAGCGGATCAGTGACGCACGTCTTGGCCGCCAAGCTTTACCGGCAAGCTTTACCGCCAGGTGGCATGGCATGAATCATTGCTCCCATATCAATAGCGGTACGGCTCCGAAGATATCAAAAATAAGCTATGAATTATTTTACCAAGCTATAAACTACATGCCATATAAAATCGTCGAACAATCTGGTTTCGTAATTTGGAGACAGTCGATCCATTATGATACCTGCCTTACTATCAAAACAGGCCGCAAGATGGCGTGATCCGCTACTGCCTAAAGTGATCCGCTACTGCCTAATACAGTAGCCTACAACATGGACCATTTTTAGACAGGTTGTTGCCGGAGAATTATCAAGTTTGCTGCACATGAAAAGAGCTTGCATTGCTGAAAAGAATGAGCTTAAGATGGTGCACCACCTCCTTAGAAAACATTCTCAATCAATCCTTAGACGAAAGTGATCCGCTACTGCCTGACAAGTTGTATTCCGTCGTACCCGGCCAACAGATAGGACCAAAGTGTGTGAGCGCGGGGTGGGGTGTAGGGGGGGGGGGGTACTGGGTTTTGGAATAGGGATATTATCCATACATTTTTTGTTTGGTTCGGGTGTAGGAGGGTTCTCATGCAGTATATAGTCTTTCATTTTATCGCACGGATAAGGCCTATTAGTTTATAATGTCTTGATGCCATTTCTCTGCCATGGTCTGTCGATCTCACCCATGTGTCTTTTGCACATGATACCGCCTGTTAGGGCATATTTGGGGCTAGCTACCCCCGGGACATGGCCCCTTTCGACATTTGCCCATCGCATTGAGGCGAGGTAACCTTACGTGTTTAAGGGTTCTTTTCAAGAACAACCAGCCATGTCATGTCGCCCCCCCCCCCCTCCTTCCTTGTGCAGGGCCCTGTAAGTTAGGAACCGCCGGGGCCGAATATATCCGCCGTTTCAAATGTACGATTCCAGGTCAAGGACTTAGATGAACTGGTGTTTTGTGTCATCCGAGGTCAGGTATCGGCTACACTGGGTGAATTAATCATATGGGATAATAAAATGAATGATTTTGTAAACGAATCAGCACAAGCAATGATCACGCCGGCCAGGTCAAGGCATAGACCAAGCCGGCCAGGTCAAGGCATAGACCAAGCCGGCCAGGTCAAGGCATAGACCAAGCCGGCCAGGTCAAGCCATAGGCCAAGCCGGCCAGGTCAAGGCATAGACCAAGCCGGACAGGTCAAGGCATAGACCAAGCCGGACAGGTCAAGGCATAGACCAAGCCGGACAGGTCAAGGCATAGACCAAGCCGGCCAGGTCAAGGCATAGACCAAGCCGGCCAGGTCCAAGGCATAGACCAAGCCGGCCAGGTCAAGCCATAGGCCAAGCCGGCCAGGTCAAGGCATAGGCCAAGCCGGCCAGGTCAAGGCATAGACCAAGCCGGACAGGTCAAGGCATAGACCAAGCCGGACAGGTCAAGGCATAGACCAAGCCGGACAGGTCAAGGCATAGACCAAGCCGGCCAGGTCAAGCATAGACCAAGCCGGCCAGGTCAAGGCATAGGCCAAGCCGCCAGGTCAAGGCATAGACCAAGCCGGACAGGTCAAGGCATAGACCAAGCCGAACAGGTCAAGGCATAGACCAAGCCGGACAGGTCAAGGCATACCCCAAGCGGACAGGTCAAGGCATAGACCAAGCCGGCCAGGTCAAGGCATAGACCAAGCCGGCAGGTCAAGGCATAGACCAAGCCGGACAGGTCAAGGCATAGACCAAGCCGGCCAGGTCAAGGCATAGACCAAGCCGGACAGGTCAAGGCATAGACCAAGCCGGCCAGGTCAAGGCATAGACCAAGCCGGCCAGGTCAAGGCATAGACCAAGCCGGACAGGTCAAGGCATAGACCAAGCCGGACAGGTCAAGGCATAGACCAAGCCGGCCAGGTCAAGGCATAGACCAAGCCGGCCAGGTCAAGGCATCGACGTTATCTAGACCATAACCTGTGATAAATATCATAAACAAACCGGCAGATTTACTGCACATATCCAGGCAGTCTCTATGGTGCCTCAGCAGAGGCAGAGGGCAGTTCCTTAGTTCGGTCGGTTGGCTGCGCTGCAGACCCACATACCGATGTCATCCGCATTTTTCGGCCCGTTTTCCGGAGTCTGAACTCTCCATTGGAGAGAGCAAAAAAGCCCCGGTGAACCCCCAGTCACGTGACCACGGGACCCTCGTGACCCTCGTGACGTCACTGACTACCCAAACCATTGCTGCAATATTATACAGTCCACTGGGTAGATCGTTACTGGTGTGATACCTTTTAGTTGTGTTTCCAATAGATCAATAGATTTCTCAATATATTGAGCGTATTTATGTAGATATATTATCATAACTCACCAAGTACAAGCCATTTATGGACATCATCGGCTGGTGTTATGGGATGTTATGGGATGTTATGGGGTCACCTGCTTGTTCTTGACCTTCGAATAACGGCCTGTGTGATGGTAAACTAAACACATAACATGGTGGCGCCTAAGTCTGACGTTGTATAAATCAAATCAAGTTCGTACTGTCGTTTATGTGGCAGGGAGAGCACGTGATATCCGAATCAAGAAGTCGGGTTTTAAGGAGGGGTGTGTGTGTGCGGTGGGGGGGGGGGGAGGTCGGTCGGTGTCACAACAATACGTCGATTTCACGTAGATTAACCTCCCGCACCCACCAAACATTCTAGGGTCAACGAAGAGTCCATGTGACTGTTGGGTATGCATAGCGTAACATATTGCTCCAGTGTTGGGACAGGACATGTTGGATAGTATGTGGGGGTGGGGGATGGAGGGTGCGGGTAGTACGTGGGTGTGGGTGTGGGGTGGTGTCGATATACGTGGGGTGTGGGTGTGGGGTGGTGTCGATATACGTGGGGTGTGGGTGTGGGGGGGTGTCGATATACGTGGGGTGTGGGTGTGGGGTGGTGTCGATATACGTGGGGTGTGGGTGTGGGGTGGTGTCGATATACGTGGGGTGTGGGTGTGGGGTGGTGTCGATATACGTGGGGTGTGGGTCTGGGTGGTGTCGATATACGTGGGGTGTGGGTGTGGGGTGGTGTCGATATACGTGGGGTGTGGGTGTGGGGGTGGTGACGGTATACGTGGTGGGTTTGTTGTATGAAAGATTAAATCGTGTAGTTAGGACAGTGGGATGGGCAATTTATATTTAGCTGCATCCCAGTCTTGAGATATATCGCAAACTGGCATAGGTGTCAAAGAGACTAGAATTGGATTGAGGTACCATGCCACCTTTTTGCACACATGGGACAATGAGATGAAAGCTTGAGACGGTCTCAGGAGTGTAAACCGGTGGCCTGTTGCTGTGCAACGGGTTCGTCACCTGTTGACCAAAGGCTGGGTCCCGCACTGGACCAGGACACATTGTGTATCAGCACAGCAATATGGATACAATTGCTGATAAAGTTATTACGCATTTCATCGATTTTTTTCAAAAGACACCTCATCGTTAAATGAAATCGTATATCACACAAACAACGAACGGTAGCGAAGACCAAAGCTGCCTTGATAACGATGCCCTGGTAGCTGACTTTGTTGAATGAGCCACACCGGTAATTTGGGATGCGGACAAGATCGATTTTAAAATGATCAAGGCCGAAACCGACATCTATACCACGCATTGATTGGGGGCGACATTATGTTCAGTGTCATGGAAAGGTCCTTTGGCCAGCCTCCACCACCCCCCCATACTCTAACATTGACACCCTTGACCCCCCCCCCCAACCCCCCCCCACCCCATACTCCATAGAGATACCCTTCACCCCCAACCCAACCACCACCCATACTCTAATATAGACACCCGCAGCCCCCAACCCAACCACCTCACCTACACTCACAAAGAGAAGTCCTTTATCCCCCCCCCCTCTCCAACCCCAAGCCAACTCACCTCCACTGCTACAACTATTCTCCCCCCCACACCAACCTTTTCCTCTCCACCGGCATACATAATTCCTTTACCCCCTTTCCCACCACCACCTTCACCAGCACACAGATATCCTCTATCGCACCGCGCCAACTGACCTATACTGACATACACAGCCCTTTTACCCCCACCCTACCCCCTCACCCACACGGTCACACACAGCCCTTTTACCCCCACCCTACCCCCTCACCCGCACCATCACACAGAGCCCATGGACCCTCACCCTAACCCCTCACCCACACGGTTACACAGAGCCCATATACCCCCATTCCTAACCCCACACCCACACGGTCACACAGAGCCCATATACCCCCACCCTACCCCATCACCCACACGGTCACACAGAGCCCATATACCCCCACCCTACCCCCTCACCCACACGGTCACACAGAGCCCATATACCCCCATCCTAACCCCTCACCCACACGGTCACACAGAGCCCATATACCCCCACCCTACCCCCACACCCACACGGTCACACAGAGCCCATATACCCCCACCCTACCCCCTCACCCACACGGTCACACAGAGCCCATATACCCCCATCCTAACCCCTCACCCACACGGTCACACAGAGCCCATATACCCCCACCCTAACCCCTCACCCACACGGTCACACAGAGCCCATATACCCCCACCCTACCCCCATCACCCACACGGTCACACAGAGCCCATTTACCCCACCCTACCCCCTCACCCGCACCATCACACAGAGCCCATGGACCCCCACCCTACCCCCTCACCCACACGGTCACACAGAGCCCATTTACCCCCACCCTACCCCCTCACCCACATGGTCACACAGAGCCCATTTACCCCTCCCCCCCCCCACCCTACCACCTCACCTTCATTGACATGCAAAGCTTATTTAGTCCCCCCAACCCTCCAAGCTCAACCGGTGTCATGAAGAAATCCTTTAGCCCTACCCCGCCCTATCTCCGCCCCCCCCCCCCCCCCCCCCGCGCCTTCTGACGTACGTTCAGATAAGTTCACAGATAATATTGAAATATATAATACAGCAGTGGTCGATTTCTGAAAATGGCCCTGAAAATCAACAATGCGATCAATGGCATAGGGAGCCTTCGAGGTATATTTCAAATCGTACGTATTTAAGGAGGTGAGCACGGCGTGAGTAGGATAGCGGGTTGGCAGTGGCGAGTTTAAGAGGGTAAGTCTCGTGTGAACCTCGCTGTGTCTTCAAAACATGTAAAGGTGCGTTGAACCAGTTGCAGTTTATATTGAAATCGATTAGATTGTTTGACGCCGGTTTGATATCACGGGAGTCCGGGTCTGCTGGCGCAACTCGGCGTGTGTGGTGTTAAGTTTCCCGGCGCATTGTGACAAGCTGAAGCGGGTTTGGATAAGACATGTCAAACGGATAAATGATTTGTTACGAAGACAGGGTACCATATGCCTGCATCTGACGGCATCAACTGTTAAACTGTTGTTGCAAAATGGCTCAATTCATCAGTTAACTACGAATTGCCTCACTAGAGGGAGCCATTCGCTGTAATGGTCTTTGTTGGGTGCCGAGGACCAGGGACAAATCGGATTAGCACCATAGAGTCTGAGCTATTGTGAGATAGAATCTGAGTTATTGTTTGATAGACCATGAGCTGTTGTGAGATAGAGTCTGATCTATCGAGAGATAGTCTCAGCTGTTGTGAGATAGAGTCTGAGTTACTGAGAGATAGTCTGAGCTTGTGTGAGACTCGGGTCACAGTCATTGAAACCCACATCTGGGATTATGCCGCTGAGTTATTGTGAGATAAAGTCTGATATATTGTGAGATAGTCTGAGCTATTATGAGATAGAGTCTTACCTATTGTGAGATTCGGGTCAGAGTTATTGAAACAAATCTGGTCTTTGTTATGCCGCTGAGCTATTGTGAGATAGTCTGAGCTATTGTGAGATAGTCTGAGCTATTGTGAGATAAGAGTCTGAGCTATTGTGAGATGGTCCGAGGTGTTGTGAGATAGTCTGAGCTATTGTGAGATAGTCTGAGCTATTGTGAGATAGAGTCTGAGCTATTGTGAGATAGAGTCTGAGCTATTGTGAGATAGAGTCTGAGCTATTGTGAGATAGTCTGAGCTATTGTGAGATAGAGTCTGAGCTATTGTGAGATAGAGTCTGAGCTATTGTGAGATAGAGTCTGAGCTATTGTGAGATAGTCTGAGCTATTGTGAGATAGTCTGAGCTATTGTGAGATAAGAGTCTGAGCTATTGTGAGATAGTCCGAGCTGTTGTGAGATCTATTGCGCATGACCTTGGCGGCGTCGCCATGGGAACACTCACGTGGTCGACTCTCTGGAGCACCTTGGCGAGCTCCTCCTTTGTCTCGTCCGCCACCCTCTGGGCCAGGGAGCGGGCGTTCCGGTCGATGACCGCCTGGGCCGGGGCGTCCCCCCGGTCCAGGATTGAGATGCTCCCCACGTAGTTCATCGCCATCCTTCCGGATCACTCGGGCGTCCGGTAGCAGCGGCGGCGGGAGGGTGATGATCACTTGGATCCGGAGCGTTATCCCGTGGGGCTGATGTATTCCATTGGGGGAGGAGGTTGGCGGGCGATTAATCCAGGAGGTGAGCCGGGTCTGTGGGGATGGGTCCCCTGCTGAGGGGGGGGGGGGGGGGGAGGGGGGTGATGGAGGGGGGGGGGTATCCGTATGGCGTTACAATGGCGGCGGCGGCGATGCTCTTTGATCTCGGTGTCACTGCCGGGGCGTCTCGCCAGGTGGCGCGACGGTCGCTCTGGTGAACGAGAAAACAGACGATTATATACTGCACATAATATGATATTCTTTACATGTTATGTATTATGTATCCCAGTCATTGGGCTTTGGTTTTATACGCCAGCTCACGTATAGACACCATGGTTGGGGGTGGGGGGCAGACGGGGTATAGATATTTTTCTTTAAAAAAATGTTCTGTGATATAAGTAAACGGATAAACGAACGTGGATTATTTTCATACATTGGGAGCGAGGGACATCAATGTAAGCGTTCACCTTTTCTATTGGGTGACTGGCGGGCTTGAGGGACAGCTGACTAACATTGGTTCTTATGCCACATCGATTTGCTGGTGTCTATTTCCCCCTCGTGGTTCGGTTGCATGTACATTACATCTGGCGTGTTGTATACAGTGCTCCATGTAAACAACACGGTGTGTCAGCGGGCCAGGTAGACGGGTCAGTTCATTACCTACTCTCTCCCTACTGGGAAACCGATACCTCATGTCCTGTGTTTGAGCATGGGGAGGGGAGGGGGGGGGGGGGTGGGGCTGCGCGAACAGCGAAATAACCATTCGGTGAAAACGATTCAACGCCCGGACAATCGCGGTGGAAGGGGCGGCTCTGCTCTGCTATTCTAATGTTCCTTTGGCCAATGCGCAATGGCAATGCGCACAAAATGTATAATTGGAATCATTAATCGGAGGAGATTGTATGAATAAAGCCAAGAAGTCGCTGTCATTGAGAAGACATTTGTCACCGGGCGGCCAATGTAGCCGGCGTGAAGAGCTGTGGTCTGTGTGTACCAGGACCGATTGATCCCTGAACTGGCCACAATCAAGGCATGAAGATCCCCTCACTGCCCCTCTCCTCCCCCTCTCCTCCCCCTCCCTCCCCTCGGCTCTCGCATGCATATTGCATGAAGTACTAAACACCGAGTGACATAAAGAGGCCGCGGTCAAAGAGCAAGAAAACGTCAATTATCCCCCCCGCATCCCACCTACCCCCTCCGCCACCTCCACCCACACCTCCGCCCCCCCCCCCCCACCCTCTCGGCGTTGACACCTGAGGCTGCCCGGAGACCCCCCGGACTGATCCAGCAGTCACACCGCTCGCCTTGACTCTGTGTCGTCATATCCGAAAAAACCGAACGACGAAACCTTGGCGACAGTTTCTCCATGTATATGATAGGATGATATAGAATCATGTCCGAAAGAGAGAGGGGGGGGGGAGGAGATGGAAAGCGGGGGGGGGGGGAGGGCAGAGCAAGCACGAGTTAGGGTGGTGGAGACAAATACTTGGGACCTAGAAACACATACTGAAGGCTGTGATGTGGCGACCGACTCCCAACAGACTGAGCGGTGTGCACTGATCAATATAATGTAGCCGGAGTAATGTGCCCCGGGGTAATGTAGCCGGGGTAATGTAGCCGGGGTTATGTGGCCGGGGTAATGGAGCTGGGCTAATGCTCTCCGAGGCTGAGCCCTTTCGGGGCAGACCAGTGAGATCAATTTGCTATTCCCCTGTGTGAAGGTTACAATAAAGTCATTGTTCCAAATGAACACAGTGTAAGGAAAGATACTTATATATAATATGTGATATCTTGGTCGCAAATGATAAGCTGTAACATATCTAGCACGCTTGATTTTGACAAACGGGTCCGCACATTCTAGTGTGATGTTGGGAGAGAAGCAATAAATTAACCTATTTATTGACGGATGCGGGGCGTATTATTGTAGTATTATTGTAGTATTAGTGTAGTAGTATTATGGTGAAGTATTAAAATATAAGTTTATAAATGAACTCGAAATAGTGAGCTTTTCGGAGTCTGCTGTTGGAAGTTGCTTACCTTGTGTTTATTATAGATATAAAGAAGAGGACCCCCCCCCCCATGATTCAAGTGCCTGTGGAAAGGGTGGGGGGGGGAGTTTGAATTCGATTCTTCCAAAAATTCTCCATAAAGAGCTGGGTTGATTGGAGCGGGTACTGGCAGAATGTTGACCTGCCGCAGTTTTACACTCTGTGCCGTAAACCATCATTGACAACGGCAGCACACGGGTGACCGTGTACAGTGTCATAAAGTAAACACGTACCTTGGTTCTTGGGTACACCGCTGGCCGTGCTATCCAGGCAACCACTGTGCTATCCGTATCCTTGCGATACCGGCCTGTGGTGGCCTAGAGTGGGGTGGTTTAGACGGTCCCTGCCACCAGATAGCCCATTGTAACCAATAGGGTCGGTGGTCTACAGCCTTATCGCACCCACAGATCCGCTTAGAGCCACAACAATTTACTTAGGAAGGTGCGCCAATCGGCTTACGTTATAATAATTCCCTAAGAACTCGACCTTCGACAATCCCGACACGATATGTTCATTTCACTCCCGTAGAAACATGTACATTTCGCTCGTGTGGATACATTGATCGCTGTTCTCGTTATGAGTTCAAGAGTCGAGGTTCCGTACCAGGACAGTCCTCCAATATGCGCCTCGCAGACCTGGCGACCGTATGGAAAGTCACATAGCAGTCCACGGGCCGCGGCGCCCAGTATTTACAGACCCTCTGAGGTAATGGTAATGGGGGGTGACGAGGGGGAGGGGGGTGGGGAGCGGTCTCTGACTGCGCGGGCGGGGTGGAGGGGGCGGGAGAGTGGCGATCTGATCACAGCGGGGTGGGCGGACTAGCGTCACGTGACCGTGGTTGCCAAACAACAGTAAACTAGTCAAAGTTATTGATGCCTTTCTTTCACTTTTCTTCTCCCGCGCGAGGCAGTGACGAGCGAGATTGTGAATAAAGGGGTCCTCGCTGAGCCAATAACTTGCTTTCCGGTGGCCAGGCCGGTGGCCGGGCCGGGGGTGGCCGGGCTGGGCCAGTGGCCAGTGGCCGGGCCGGGCCGGGCCGGGCCAGCAGACTGGCGCCGGTAGAGTGGCGCCCGCTCTGTAACCACCTCCAAGCAGACATTGATCGTCCACTGGCGACAGTGCTGGAACTACGCAAGAGGTGTAGATCTATTGAATGGGACCCGGGTGCATTGAGTGACAACGTCAGGCAAAATGGGTCAACTCGTTTGGCCCGGCTGACAAAATGGCTGGCTTAATACCTGCACCAATAGGTCTGTCGGTACAGCCTAGATTCCTGCTCATACTCCGCGGCATGTCGCATAGATGGTGGTTCACGCCTCCTCTCGTTACTGTAGCATTACGCAATCCAGGAGGGGGTCCAGGACGCCCCCCCCCCCCCACAACCCCAGCACGTGTTGTACTTTTTATGTTGTGTAGACTACACTGCTGTGGATAGCCCCTCCTCCCTGTTTGTGTAGTCAGTTATTCGCACCACCACCAGCCCCCCCCCCCCTCCCCTTCCGGCCGTCAGCCTCTCGGGCAGCTCATGAATTTCCCCGAATCGAATCCCCCTTTCCCCCCTTTTCCCCCTTTCACCACTCGTTATTCGGTACGAATTACTTATCACAGTGTCAGAAGATGAAGTGGGTCTTTTATCATGTAGTCAAATACTGTCATAAGATAGTGACAAGCACAGCATTATGAAACTCACCATGGCCAGGTAACCAGGGAACCAGGGAGCCAGTCGCGACGTGATCCCAGATATTAAGAAACATCGTTGCAGACATCACATTCCGAATTCCATGACAGGCATTAACATAATATGTTGTACTGTCTGCCAATAATGACTAAATATTGTTTATATAAAAAAAAACGTTGTGTCAAATTTACCAGTGACCTGTGATGTCATGGGCCTGCAAAACGTAAAGATGTTCGACTTGTATGTTCATTTCAGGGCTGATTTATATAGCTGATACCAGAAAGCAGGCCGTTCACTTGTTTGGAAGGTCATACACAAGGTCACGACCTTTGACGTCACTGACTTTTGACCGCCCTTGACCCAGTTTCGCATCGGAGAATCTGGGCCTCCAACAACAACCATGTCGTTCAAACCCGTCACCAAGAACCTCTCCGCTGGCGCGTGAGTCAATTGGCGATCCTCTCTGTTTAGTTTGCAATGAAGTTATATATAACGATACGTGTGATTTTTATATATACAAACATTATGTGTTCAGTTTGAAATTACTTATAAGCCATGATGGCTGGGCGAGCTGTATATTTTTGTTATTTGTGTTGCGTGTATGTTGCATTATTAAACTCACAAAGGAACTATAATATAACAAAAATTATATTTATATATAAAATTGTGCAGTATATTAAAAAAATATCTCAAGATTGGTTTATTAGGTCATAACGTAAATGGATCAATTCTGTTCGGGCAATACCTCGGGAAACACCGCGAGAGAACCAGCAACGCGCCCCTGTGTTTATATTCAGTTTCAATTAATAACATTCAAATTACAAACTAACAAGCTACCTTAACCAACAAACTTGTGGACAGCAGGAGTATATTGACACTGTTCTACTCCCGCCCCTGTCAACAGCAAGGCGAAAATCTTCGACATCTTCATGCAGTACGACACGGACCGGAACGGGTACGTGAGTTACGAGGAGGCGCACGAGGTGCTGAAGGACATGCTGGGCTTCCCCAAGGAGAAGAGCATCAAGCTGTGCCGAATGTGCGACAAGAACAACGACGGCAGACTCTCCTACGAGGAGTTTGTCGACTTCTACCTCCGGGTGCAGGACAAGTAAGTGTCCCCTGGTGGCGCGGTGGAGCACTAGTACCAGGCCCGAGGCACAAGGGGGGCCGCCCCGATAGCTCTGTGGGTTAGAGCGCTCGCATAGAGAGTTCTGGCCACCCGACAGCCTAACGGCACGAGGGTCGGTGGTTCGCGCCCCGCTGTGGCCATGTCTGTGTGGTCGCAGGATAAAGATCGTATGTCGTTCTTCGCAAAGAGTAGGGGGTTACCCCTGGGGACATGGTTCTACTCTCCCTTCGTTCTCTTATTTACGCCATATGACCAAAACTGATTTAAGCATCCTGAATATACAGCCAAAGCCAAAGTCAAGGTCATGTGACTCGTTCAGTTATGGTGGGGGTGGAGGTGCGAGAAAGGTTTGAAGGCAGATAGGTAAAGCACGCAGTGTCAATGTTGAACGTAGTCACATTAAGAACGTGAAGGACGGGTTCTTGGTTCAAGGTATTTTACAGTGTGATGTCAGAGTATATGTTAATGTACCTGGGTTGTACGTCATGGTGGTGTTTGCGATTAGCTCCTAATTCTAGTTGGCCATCATAACATTTTACGTGGACCATGGATGTGATGGAGAAAACAAATTCCAGCGCGTATGAGGGCGCATTTATTGTCATGGTTGCATGTCACCTGCGTTGGATGTGTCATTCAGAAAAATGTGTCTTTATTATGCATTTATTATACCACTCTACGTGTCTTTCAGAATGAGGGAGCTACAGAGCATTTTCAACGAGTTTGACTCCAATAAGGACGGATACATTAGCATGGATGAGGCCAGGTACGCCCTGAAGAACCTCTCTTTCAATGACGACGAAATCGAGGCTCTCATTGTGACGTATGACGCCAACCAAGATGGCCGACTACAATATGAGGAGTTTGTGAAGATGTGGAACGCGCAGTAACAGAACCTCATCTCATTGCTTCAAAAACAGACTGTATCGGCACTACGCCTGACTAATATCAGTTGTACATCGGTATGTGACGTCACTCAGCATAGGTATCTGGATGTGACGTAACTCAGCATAGATATATGCATGTGACGTCACTCAGCATCGGTATCTAGATGTGACGTCACTCAGCATCGGTATCTGGATGTGACGTCACCCAGCATAGGTATCTGGCTGTGACGTCACTCAGCATCGGTATCTGGATGTGACGTCACTCAGCATAGGTATATGCATGTGACGTCACTCAGCATCGGTATCTGGATGTGACGTCACTCAGCATCGGTATATGCATGTGACGTCACTCAGCATAGGCATATGCATGTGACGTCACTCAGCATCGGCATCTGGATGTGACGTCACTCAGCATAAGCATATGCATGTGACGTCACTCAGCGTCGGTATCTGGATGTGACGTCACTCAGCATAGGTATATGCATGTGACGTCACTCAGCATCGGTATTTAGATGTGACGTCACTCAGCATAGGTATATGCATGTGACGTCACTCAGCGTCGGTATCTGGATGTGACGTCACTCAGCATCAGTATCTGGATGTGACGTCACTCAGCATAAGCATATGCACGTGACGTCACTCAGCATCGGTATCTGGATGTGACGTCACTCCGCATAGGTATCTGGATGTGACGTCACTCAGCATCGGTATCTGGATGTGACGTCACGCAGCATCGGTATCTGGATGTGACGTCACGCAGCATAGCTATCTGGATGTGACGTCACTCAGCTATCATGGCGGCCATCGTCTCATGCTGATGTGAGTATCTCTGTCAAGCTTTAGTGTGTCTCCGTCATACGCGGTATGTGTGACCGTACTTGAAGGGTCTTATCAATAGCATATCCATTAAATAAATCAGCGGAAGGAAGTCACATCTAAGCACTATTAAAGCTTACCTAATGGCGCATAGTATACCACTTGCTGCAGCTTTCAATGAGGAAGAACGCCGCGGGACGACGAACAGAAAGGGCCGCCACGTTTGACCAAAATATCTTTTCGTAGTGCTAAAATATGTAAAATACTACTTGTCGGACATAACCAGCATATACACCCCTAAATCAAATCGCCTGCGTAATTCTGCTATCCTACTTTGTTACCGTATCTCGTGATCAGTTCAGCATGACACCCATATCGACCGATCTTTGGCATGACATTGTAACATGAATGTATAAATCTGGCGCTATGTTATGAAGTAAAGCATTTTAAAAGCCATATATATATCTATCGGCGAATTACGGTTTGGTTAACTTCATATTTTACTCCTGTGAGCGACCTCGGGACCGTCACTTTGATCGGCAGTGACATGATCAGTGTCGCATTGTATTAAGTTTCCTCTCATTTCTCATTAGTTAGCTGTTGGTGCAATGTGTTCTACGCGTATGTTGTGATTCATTACTTTATTATTGACTATTATTGACTGAGATGTATCTTTTTTTTACTTCTCTTTTCCTCATGTGGCATGAGTTGACGCCCGCATGGTATAGTCCATGCAATGTTATGCAGCTGGCATCTTTAATATACATAGCTTTAAGTTTGCACAGCATGTGGGTATATTGTCACTGAAAATTGTCACTGAGTGAAATAACGCTACATTCCAAGCTGTCTTGTTGACTTTTCTTCTGATGGGGATTACAGAAGTGCACCAACATTATATGGGGAGTATGTTTGCTAGGGCGGGGAGGGGAGGGGTGGGGTGGGGGGCGGTGGAGGGAAGAGTGATTGCTAGGAAGACAACGTGATGCAGAGAACTCCACATTCTGACCACATTGCCTGATCCACGCATGGACAAATCCATATTTCGGGGGCATAAAATTAGTTTTTGGGTTTTTGAAGTTGACATAATATTCTTATTTATTCCATTACTTTTTCCATTTTTTTGATGCCAAAATGAGTATCCAACCATGGTAGCTGCCAGGGTACGGAGCACGTTTTGTGCCAACACGTGGTTTCATACTCGCTTCGTGTACAGAAAGCTTCACTCTGACCTGTATTACTCGAGACGTACGTCACGTGGTTTCTTTAGAATATAGTGTGTCATTCATCGTTACGTAATCATGCACGTAATGAACTCATTCTGCGGTAATGGAATAACGCATACCTCATAGTGTCACACGTAAATATGTAGGTTCTGGCATACTCGATGTATTTGCATTATTGAATAAAGATGAGCGCATTATGAAGAATTATGTTCTGAGATTTCAAAGATATTCAATCACGATGGCCCATAGTCTGGGTTCAGCATTGTGGTCTTTATATTGACAGATACTGCTATGAATTGACGAATACGTAATTAACGCACCACTGTCAGCTAATAGTAAGCCAATAATAATAATAACAATAATAATGCGATCTTTCACATCACACCCCAATGATTTATTACAAAATGTCTATACAAATGTACAAAATACTGCCTCATCAGCCCCATCAGGGAACTGTACTGCAGTCCGCATATCCTTAGTCTCTTGATTCCCTACACAATTAAATTAACTAACTAAATACATATATATTAATATATATCACTTAGCATATGCTCAATTATTTAAAGCGTGTATCAATAATCACATCATAAACACGTACTTTGTTGGGAATATACTTCTAGTTTAGGATGCATACGCGGCGCTTGAAAGGACAAGCATGAGAAGCTGTAAAACCAGTTAGAATCTAACCGTATTAAAATAAATATATAAATAGAAGTGTATATCAAGATGGCATGCCATTCGTCGACATGAAGAACAATATGATTAAAGTTATCAGCCGCCATTTTGTTTCATTAAGAAAGGTGGGTGTGATTATACATATTGGGGAAAGACTGATCAGCGCTAACTCTATTAGATAATACAACCGAATTATTTCCAGATAAGAGAGCCACAGCGCATGTAGAACTGTCAGTGCGTGCATACAGTTCTGCTTATTGCGTTATGGGTCAGTATGATATATGGCATTCCACATTTCACCCAAAATGACGTGTATCCATCACACTCAGCGCGTCGAGCTATGCTTGGCAGCCAGACGTGACTCGTCATAACGTTCTCGTAAGTCACCAAACAATGAAGATAACTACATGTATCATCCTTTGTCAAGCCACGTAACTCTCAGAAATGCTGACAGGATTTACGTTCGACAAATGATCGACGTTCGCGCTATGGATATCTGCTGAGATTCGCCCTCCCCCGCCACGACCCTCCCCGCTCCGCCACCCCTCCCCCCGCCTCATCCCTCTCCGATCCGCCACCCCTCCCCCCACCGCGTCCCTCCCCGCTGCCCCCCCCCCCACCACCCGCCTCGCCCCGCCCCCCCCCCGCCTCGTTCTTCTCCCCGCCTCGTCCTTCCCTGCTCCGCCACCCCTCTCCCCGCCTCGTCCCTCAAGGCTCCGCCACCCCTCTCCCCGCCTCGTCCCTCCCCGCTCCGCCACCCCTCACCGTTTTGCCTCAATCACACGACGTACGCCGCGAAGCTTTCATCGGCGTCCTGCCGGCGGAGGAATACATAGTCGTTGGCGAGGTTGTCCTTACGGGAGAGCTCGGCCACCAAGGCGTACCCCTGACTGTCCATGAAGACCCTGATGGCGTCCTTGCCCTCCCGTGCGTGCTTGAACTCCACCGTGAGCACGGTGATGTTGACCCTGTGGAAAGGGATGGCCCGGAGCACGTCCAGCTCATCGCCCTCCACGTCCAGGCTGAGGTAGTCGACTTGCGTCCGGTTGAGGGCCAGCAGCAAGGTGACGAGGGGGAAGCACTGTACCTCGGTGGAATGGAGCTTCATGTGTTGTCCTGTCACCCAGTCGAAGGCCTCGCGACGGTCCAACAGACGCCCGCGATTCCGACCTTTGTGGAACAACGTCTGGAGTAAAGCGAAATGATACATTGAACAAACAAAAGGCGAAAATACCAAACAAACGGCGGAAAGAACGAAATTGGTCCATGAAAACATTTATTTAATAAATGGCTTCCGCAGACGTTGATGGAGTTGTGTTTGCTGGTTTATCTTACATTTTGTCACTCTGCCAGCAGAGGGAGCTCGTTCCTCACATCACCTCTGCCCCACGTAACCGCCAACCTCACGGTTGACCTCAACGGTGCTGGGGTCACAAAAGGTTTTGTGAGGGTTTGTTAGGTTGAAGTTTGTATTTCCGATGCAGAATTAGAAAAGTATAGAACTTCCGTTGTCCTACGATCATAACGGCAGAGTTACGCCAACAAATATTTCAAAATAACACGGGGTCAAAGTTCACAGCGCTTCAGGCCTTTGACCTCGATCAAACTCGAAAATATAGTTCGAAAGTAACATGGCTTCTAGTCAACCAAAATCGAATGAATTAATCCGGTACGGTACCAATACCTACATTGACGTAATTGATGCCAAACTGCGAATATATCTTCGATTAGATTTATTTTCAATTTTCGCGTATGTAGGATAATTCTGATGGTTAAATCTCACGGGGTGGGGGAGAGGGACTATAGCTTAAACGGAACGCCCTCTGCCGGGAGATCGATATTTTGTAAAATATGCATTAACCCTGAGAAAAAAGTGCCAGACAAACAGATGAAACCAGATGATTGGTCCCAAATCAATATGAGAAATCTACATATGGATGTAATTAAATGCTAAAACATTTCATTTCTGATACAAATGGATTGTTTTTTGCAGGAAATGTTGGTTAATCCCTAAAGCGACATGACACTCCTCGGCCTGTGTGCCCCCCCCCCCCCCCCCACTCACGTCCACGGGGTACGGCTGGTCCCCCAGGCACGCCGGACTCATATACGCCTTCCGGTGCTTGCTCAGCAGGATCCGGTAGTTGCCCGGGCCGGGTTCGACCAGCAGACCCGTCCAGCCCCTCTCCCGCTCGAAGAAGAGAGTGTTGGATCGGGTCTCGCCGTCCAGGGCCCCCGCCTCCACGAAGAACCCATCGCGCTGCAAAGGGTTCAGCAGAGTGTTATGGTTTATCTTCGTTCTGAGAATCCTGAAGACAACATAGGTTATCTGTAGAATGTCAAACTTTTACGACATACATGGAAACAAATGATGTAATGCCTTCGTGAATAGAGCTGTGATCACATCGCTAGATCGAAGGTAGAGTCACCAACTGGGGCAATGCTTTATGTTCTGGTTTCCTCTTCGCTTGAATGTAACTTAAATATTCCATGTATATATATCGGAGACAAAGCGATCCATTAAGTTCATCTGAGTACAATTGAGGTAGGTCAATAAAAAATAGTACATATAAAAATATGAAAATGTATAAAAATAATACATATACGTATGTACTTATTTGCCTATTATTGTCGTCTTTGATTGATTGTACGCACTAGCTGTACAGATATTCGCATTATCCAAACACTGAAGTGCTTATTCACATGGAAATTCGTTATTAAACCTCTTAAATTAAATAACGTTACACCGAAAAAAACATTTCTGAAAGATACGCGGTATGTATCTAGTGCAACATTGTAGAAATACTTGTCCCTGGGGAAGGTAATCAAGGTAAATATTCCCCGACCAAATGGCCGAGTGCGTGAACAAGGCAAGTGATCCATGAAAGGCCGATCGAATTAATGGCGCTAAAACGCTACCTACCCAGGTTCAGCAGAGCTGGTCCCAATAATAATTGTGTCAATGTATTGTTTCATTGTTTAAGTGAAATATGAAACGTTGATTTTTAGGGTTAGTACCAAGTTGTAGGTTTCTGGTACTCGGCACGTATTTGATTATTTAATACAGACGAAGCATATTGAACCGTTCTGTAATTCACCAGAGGATTGTTTTTCTACATCCGGCTTGGACACTTACGTCAAACAGTCGACGTGTTACTCGAATTGATCAGAGTATAAGAGTGTTAACCGGGTGACAATATAAATATATAAACGTTAAAGTGACAGGCTACAGGCTTGCTGGGGCGACGGGCTCACCAGGCCATTGAGCAGACTGTCCACCAGCTCGCTCTGTCCCATCGACGCGTCCGACATGTTGACCGACTCCAGGTTATACGGCTGCGGCGACGGCGGGTGGATCCAGAACTCTCGCGTGATCTGGATCAGCTCCGGATCTTCGGCCGGGACCTGCTCCTCGTTCAGGACATTGAGTCTCTTGCGCATGCCCAGCACCTCGTGTTTGTTCTCCCAGTAGACCCGCTCCAAGCCCAGCTTGTACTGGTAGAAGTTGATGGCGCTGTCCACGTGGTCCGCCCCCTCGCGGCGGCTGGAGACAATCTCCCGCAAGATGGCGTCCTGGTTGTCGAGCCTCATGACTAGGGCGTTGGCGTTGCGGGCGGCCTCGATTTGGGTGTACACCACCGGGTCGATTCCATAGCGACGAGCGATCGCCTCCACCCTGGCCAGGGTCGCGTCGTCCCTGACAACGCTCAGTTTGTGGAAGCCCAGGTCGATGACGTAGAAGAGGCAGACGACGCTGAAGCTGGTGAGGATGGCTTCCCGCAGCTTGGTGGAGCAGCTCATCCTCATCTGTGGCGGGGTCGGCTCCAGCACCATCCTCCGCTTGGACTCCAGCTCTAGGTCGTCCAGCAGGAACTCGACATGGCGGCGCTCGCACAAGGGGCGGTCATAGGGCGGCGGGAGCAGTCCGGCGGCGTCCAAGTCCTCGGACGTGGAGACCCGGTGGGGCCGCTGGCGGGGCAGCTTGACGTGGTACTCAATCCTGGAGGCTGGTGCGCGGCCTGTCGGTCCAACGCCGCAGGCAGGGAGCGAGCCACGCGGGATCTGGGTCAACACGCGAGTCTGAGGGAAAGAGGTATAGAACAATATAAACCCATTTGACGTGATAGTATTCATAAGCTTAGTTATTTAGTACTTGGTCATGTCATATGACGTAGAGTAAGGCTACTGTAAGAGGATCGATACCTCACCAGCCTGAGAGATACAGTATGACAGATATTCACGTGGGTCCGTCGGCTATGACGTCACGAATGATGAAAATTCTACATGCTAACAATAAGCGACTTGAATCTGGATGTCAATGGTGACCAAAGCCGTCCCACGAAGAACAAATTAAGGTATTACATCATGTAGAAATAAAGAGTAATCTTTAAACAGTTTACTGTAAGATGACAAATACCATGTAATTATCAGCTTTCGTTTCTGGACCCCCATGCTGAAAAGATTTTACAACTTGGATGATTTTTCCCATAACACGACACACATCCGGTACTCGCGGGGAGCATCCCGAGCCCAGGTGGTAAGCCGGCAGAGCGTCAGATCAACAGGTCACGGGTTCGCGCCCCGGGCACCTGCCTCTGGTGGATGTCCATCCCATCCCACCTCATTACTACCACTACTCGTTCAACGATGAACGCAAACCTTTTTCAATATTCTCTTATTCATAGTTTTAAGTGAAATATGAAACATTGATTATGGGACATGTTATTATATTATGCTCATCCCATCCCATTATTTTATTTCTTCCTTTTGCTCGGTATTCGTGTTTATTTAACAGAAGAAACGTTATGGTTACACAACAAAAACCCCTTGGCGTTAGGCCTTTACGACTTGAAAATCGATCTTTCAGTCCGCCTCTGGTATCTTATTTCCTGTTTTGTCAAGGGTTTGATGGATAATATTGAGGTATCAAGTACACCAATGTAGGCGTCAGAATATCGATGTCAATGCACGACGGAAAATCCAATGGGGCGCCAATACGCGGCTTCAAGGCGATCACTCCCCTGAAACAGTGCGGCGAATAGTGCGTTTTACAATCCTTTACAATCCTGTCACGCTGTTTTAGTCGTTTTGCCTCGGAAAGGCATAGACAACTCCAATCTCCTCCTCAACGCAGTTCGCTAAAATTCAGCTGTCAGGCTAGCTATCGATCATGTCATTATGCACCACCAGTTAGTTTAGCTGTCAATCATGTCATTATGCACCACCAGTTAGTTTAGCTGTTGATCAGCTGAATGTTCACATTGTGTGTAAGCTTCCCTGGTTCAATATAACGATCGAAACAACACGTTTACTTTCAGTTTATCGAATTAAATGTCCATTCGCATTCGAGATCCCAAAGCACGTCGTATAGGTAACAGTAACGTACGCGTATATTCAGAAGATATCGGAGCGGGGAAGCTGTTGGAAAACGAGGCTGTGACACTCCATGTGGTTCCGGTCACGTGGTACGGGCGGTGCGTGGCCCGCTGCTCTGGGTGAGTCTCAAGGCCTACGCCGTCTCATGCTTTATTACACTACTAGTTGCCTGCGCATCTAGTTTGTTTTACTGATTATCAATAAGTTTTGTCCATTCTGCATGTAGTCTTTTCTTATTTTGTGAAAGCACACTTGACACCGTGTGATATTGTTTGACCCGCCGTTGCGTTGCATTGCGTAGCCCTGGGAGAGCGGCCGCCGGAGTGCCATAGAACCGCGAGTGTGTACTGAAGCGATTCTATGATTAGCCATTCGATAGACATGGGTGGGGGGGGGGGGTGACAGACTGCGGAACCCTGGTATGTGATATCAGGCCAAGTTATCGTATCGCCCGCTAGGATGGTGTTGGATGGGTGGGGTGGGATAAGGGCGAGCTTGGTGGAAGATCGAGTCGATCTATTAATGTTTGAATAATTAAAGGCAGGTGGCCATGACAAGGAGTAAACTATCACCCGATGACATTTCCAATGACTTCAATAATCCCTACCGCGCGAGGGAATCTCTAATGATCTTCTTTGCCACCAGATGGCGATAAACGTCTACCACCTTGGTAGCATTGGGTGAGATATGATGAAGTAACTTAGACACGTCTCTGTTCTACGCCACCTATCGACCATGGCGGACGTGTACGAAACGAAAACAGCTCCTGTTCACTGTAACTGTTTACCGTAATATACCTAAGGTTAGTAGAGAGTCAATGGCTCTTTGTTTTCGGTGTATATCACTATTATTAATATGCCCTTTCGGTGGCCTTATGTTTATGGTAATTATGTGCTGTATAGGACATTTTTCAGAGCTTGATATAATGCGATATAAGTGTCATGCTGGCGATACCGCGGTACGGGTGCTTCTTACATAGATGACATCATTACAGAGCAGAGAGAGAGAGAGAAAGGAGAGAGAGAGAGGGAGAGAGGGAGAGAGAGAGAGAGAGAGAGAGAGAGAGAGAGAGACAAGGGTAGATATAATCCATACCAACATGATCACGGAGCAAACCGGATGTGAGAGCTACAGCTATAGTTCTATTGCTATCACATGACTCCGGAGATCAGTTTTCCGGTTGAACTTTGATCCGCATAACTGAGATTTAGAACACGATATGCAATACTCGCTTCATATCATAGTCATGGTTTGTTGTGACATTCCGCTGCCGCTTTTTAATTTAAGCTTATCACATTCATGACGTGGCTCGGTCGGGAGGGGACGGGGGTGGGGAGTGACATGTAGGCTCATGTACATGAAGACAAGGATTCCATCGGAAAATGACAGCATGGGTGAGTTGAGGTGAGCTCTCCAAAAGGGAGCGACCAGCGGGTCGGCGAGGGATGAGCTCAGAAAACTTACGCCGAGGGATTAACCAGAGCTCCCTCCCGCCTCTTCACTCCTTCACTGAACCGGTCATCCGAAAGACCCCATGACCACCGACCAGCCCAGTGCTTACACTGGGAGTCAAGCGGGTCCCGTGTATTCATGAGCCATCAGACCGGAAGTCACTACCCCAGAGCACAAACGACTTCCCCAACATGAGAGCGCGTGGCCAACGGAACGTCGAATGCTTTATGCCGGTGGATGTGCTTCATACAATTATATTTTTGCAGATTTTGTATATATATATATATATATATATATAGGTATATCATATATAATTGCATATGGTGAACCGCACATTCAACACTTAAAAGGACTACAGTGAACCGATGACCCTCGTTGCATTCCCGTAATAATTTTAATATTTCGCCTACCTTGCTATCACCCCTGCATTGTTTAAACGCAGTGGCATACACACAAAAACTGTGTTGATAACAAAGGGCACCGAGACCGGTTGCCTCGAAAAGCAATTTAACTACAATTTGAATAATATTGAACACCTGTTGCATACAGATCGGTCGATGTTGCCAGTCCAACGGGCGACCGCAATGTCACTACCACCTCTAAAGCTACCACAACACGGCCTAACCAACTCCACCCTTGTAACAGGCAGAATGCAATACCCACAATACCCCTACAACGGTTGAGCTTACAATGCAGGGCCAGCATGTTTCTATAATACGCTATATGACACTGTTTAGCCCTATGTCATCGTGTTTCGTTACCTAGCAGCAGCGCGTAGAAGCATCATACGGGGACCCCCTGTCTGTGCAAGCTTCACGTGACTCAGTTACACATAAACTTCCTGTACTCATACACCGTGGATGACGCCAGTTACCACAGGGTCTGAGGAGGCTTCGGGGGAGGATTGTGACTGGCAAACCCAGGATTAGCACCGCTAATCCGGATGTCTTGACCCGTCTACATCCCGAGGGTCCACTCTCACGTCACAACTTTAATTGACATTCGAGACAAGAACGAACCGAAATAGATCGAAGGTAATGCAAGTGGATTATGCTAATTTATATTCATGCGAAAATTCCTAATAGTTCTTTATTGCTTGAATCTACTATGAAGGACTTTTAATGTTATCACTACCACGGTCGTTAATACATGTAACATTGAAAATGCACCATTAATCTTGCACACATCTACGGCATTTATAGTTATATTTAACGTTTAAGTGTTACTCCATCTACCACGTCTATTATTGGAATTGCGCCACTGTCCTCACTCCCCCCGATATAATACATCAACACAAAATGCCAATGTGCGAGAAGATGGTGTATGGTCGATGACTATATCTAGATAAGGAGGGTGAATGCTTTTGAACCAAGCCCACCCACACCTCCCTTACCATATTCGCAATTTTATTTTATTTCAATGTTTCAAGCTATATCTATGAACATTGGTCTACAAACTATGCAAAAGACTATATTTCAAAATATGTTGTAGAACTTCACTGCACATATTATCTTGACGTCCATTTCTTAACATATCCATCTTCGTTTTATATAAAACCACCAGCAAGTCCATTCCTAATGGCGTATACTTCTTGCCTTGGAAGAAAGTAATATCTGCATATGCCAAATTAGTAATGCTAACCCCTCTACGAGACTATTTGTACCACACCTCCTGATATAGCATGTTATTACTGAAGTTGATGTTGCTACGTATGTGTGGCTTCTACTACTAATACTACTACTATTTTTGCCTCATCTTACGATGAATTTCTTCCGGTTTAAATCAGCATTGGTATTATGTCAAATCTTCGTCGTAGCGCCGAACAATCTATCCTTGAGAGAACAGATCGCATTTCTAATTAACGTAATGATTATTCATTTATGTAAAACGCTCCATGAAAGAAATTTCAAGACATTCACATAGGTAATCCTATTGCAAGCATTGGGATTTCTGTAGTGGCACACCATTGTGTCCTTGCGTTGAATCTTGATGAGATATCTATAGCGACTTATTCCTACCAGCATGGCTCACCTGATTAGTTCGGTCTCGCCTTGAAGACGACGAATCTGTCCTTTAGCGACGAACGCGTGTCATATCCCGCCGAACAACCCAGCAGTTGAATCGTTTAAAATTGTTCCGGTAATGATGCGTGGAAGTGGGAAGTGGTCATGTATGAAAGCACTGACTTGCTTACACCAGGGATCAACATTCCGTGTACTCAACGTGTCGCATATGCAAAGTGGTCACGATGATGCTAAGGTTCGATGCCCAACTGCCATTGGTTGCCGATGCCCAATTGCCATTGGTTGTCGATCCCCCAGTCAATGTTTCTGATCGATTTAAGCAGACATTTTCCACCGCCATCGTTCAGAATCGATCGCTTTATTTTTTTTGATCTTTCTAAAGGTTAAGCTGACTGGTGTTAAAAGTCCGACGCATGTACATACCTACACGCAACGTGAGCGCCGACGGAAGGCGTCAACAAATGCAGGTAAGTTACCCCGGTCGTACCTGGCACCGGTTTGTAACGGCGTTTATCGTTAGGGTGATATGTAGACTATCTAGACTATGACGAGAGGATACCATGGCGCCCATACCCCATGCAGCATTTAGTCTGTTTCACGTCAAGTGCTGCCGAAATGATTCTCATGCTGTGCATGTCCAGTATATCCGGTCCCAGGCCCGAATGGACGCCCACAAGTTCACACCCCGAACTGACGGGATTCGATCCGGCGACCCTTCGCATCCAGGGTGAACCCCTAACGCATTAGACCAAAGGGAACTTCCCGTTTGTCCCGAGGCTCTTAGTGTCTTTTATCCGCCGGGCCTGGGCCGAGGTATCACACATGGAGACATTGTATTGCCTAACTGTTCCACCACCTAACCCTTCTGCAAAGGTTTATGTAATGAATGATATTGTTAGCAATATCGCATTGGAGTTGTCAGTTTGGTTTTGTCAGCCGCGTCAATGTGAGGACCAGTAACTGAAGTTGGTTGCTCAGTGAAACAGCATCTGCAAGAAAATCTACCACAACAGCCAATAAATCAATACCACCCTTATGTATGCAAGCTAAACTTTGACATTATTATGTTTAGCTTCTTGAACTAAAGGGCCGTCGAGACGACGAGCACGTTCGCGGCGAGCGATATATTAGTATCGAACAGCATTCACTGAAACATCGACCGTGTCTAATAACATAGATAAGACGGCGACAGGAAAACAGCCTTTAATAAATAACAGCAGTAACCACCCCCCCCCCACTCCCCACCCCCTCCCAGACCCAGAACCTCCACCCCTGCACACACGACCATGCCGTTCTCTGTTACATTTGTGTTGCTCCTCAAAACGTTGGCCGAGACGATTACGTTGCTGATATCGCTTCTATCTAAAAAGACACCTGCATTTTTAGGGTCGTGGCTACCAGGCACCAATCAGCAGGACCAAAGATGTACCACGACGATGGTGAAAGGAGCTAACCAGTCAGGATAAAGGCCCTACGAGAGGGGTTTTGCAGCGAAAGGGGATCAACTGCAGAAGGATTACAAGGAACTACACGGAGCTAACCAACGATAACTTGTCAGAACAGAGGTTCTCAGTGATAGCAGCTGCATACATTTAACTCAGATGTTACAAACTGGTGAACAAGGACTAACTGGCAGCCGATCAGACACAGGTAAAAGGAGCTGATCATAGAGAGCTCTATCATAGCTGAACGGACTTCTTCAGATTGGTAGCGTCGTCGGGAAATCGCTTCCCTCAAACTTCGCAATGCCTTATGGGACCTATGAAAACCTAGACGGTAAGTCTTTCTCGAGATATGGCAAATCATCTCCGCATACATACTTTCCCTTCATATCTTATCATATAATCAACATCATGTTATTATATACATTTGCTGTGTATCTTAAGCAATGCCACCATCGTTTTCATCGCATAAATATGGGGTAAGTGATACCTTGGTGACCTTTGTGACCTTGGCAATTATTCGTTAGTTTATCAATATGCCCCCCCCTCCCCCTCCCCCCCCCCTGTGACATATAATCTTGTAGTCGCTCATCCTCACATCCACCCCACTCACTTCCTGTGGGAGGTTGGTCAGTGACTTTAGTTTTTATACGAGTTTGTATGATACCGATAACTGGGTGAAACTGGCCATTCCACCCTTGTTACAGTCACGATTACTGGTTTCCACTTAGATAGTTCCAGTTTTTCTGGTGATTCGATGACATGGTATCAGCGTTTAGTAACCCGGATGATGTAGAAGGCCACTGTTGAATGACGGTCAGACATACTATAGCAGACATGTCTCTTCTAATCCAATAGATGATTGATTTCTATCTCTGTACGTGGATAAGGATCAGGTTAGATGTTGTTTTGATGCCTGGCGCGATCAATAGAGGTTTTCTTTTGGTGTGAAGAAACATAATATTAGAATATTATGTGTCAGATGCCATGATACCAAATAGCTTACCAGCTGTTCCTACCCTACAACGTCCCACCTCCCTCTCCCCTCCTTATACCACACATTATTGTATTATGCCTTATTCTTAGTACACCCTAAGCAGGAAGATTTCAATAATGAAAAAAAGGAAAGATAATAAGTTGCATCGACGTCCGCATAAGCAGCGACCCATGAGTACCATGGAATGCGCACTGTTCCGGCGTCCTTGGCGGCGTAAGAATCTGGCGTCGATGGCGTCTCTTTAGCGCCCTTGGCGTCATCCCGCTAGCCAATGTAAGAACATTTCGTTATTGGTATCTTTAGCGTCTTTGACGTCTCCCCGCTAGTCCAAGTTAGAATCTGGCGTCATTGGCGCCAATGGCGTCCTTGGGGTCACCCTGCTAACTGACGTAAGAATCTGGCGTCATTGGCGTCAATAGCGTCCTTGGCGTCACCCCGCTAGCCGACATAAGAGTCATCCATGTTTACTTCTACCATCTGTACCAGACGGTATTTTTGCACCTGTGCAAAATTAATAACAAATATTATTATTATATCTAGATAGAAGCAAACATCATTAATTAAGTACGAACTGGTTAACGCAACGCGTTCATCTCGTGAAAGCGAACGGTTGCGCCCATAACGGTACATGACAGATAACCAGATAACTGTAAGCGAAATTGATTTCAATGGCTTTGTCCAAATATTTGGTTGTCTCTGTCGCGGACTGATCGTTCAAGTGTCACAACAATTCAGAGAAACCCTGTTTCGAGAATTGACTGGTATCGGGCCTTGTAAATTCATGCTGTTTTAAGGACTCCACTGTTTTTTAAGGTAGCGTTTCCATAAACTAAAAACATAACACAACACATCTATATTATTCCCAGAGGTATGCCATGGATATGCCCCTAGATGGACCCTGGCTCCCATCAGTATAACCATATATCATCATCCGGGACACAATATGTGGACTGGCTACTCTGCCTAGTGCTCTCTAAATGTTCAACTATGGATTGTAAAGGCCATTTCCGTTGTACCACCAGCTCGCCCTGGTCCCTGTCGGTATCTGCAGGGGAACCGGCTTGACTTGACGGGAGATCGATACCAACCTGTGAACACGGCGATGGTAGGGTGGGGGGGGGGAGGGGCGGGTGTTAGGGGGAGGCCGGGGGGGGGGGTGTAAACAATGGATTACAGAATGATGGGGAGCTACAGCTGCCGAACACAAACAGTGAGGTCAGAGGCACTGTATCCCGCCGAATGGAGGTGTGTGCCTTGTCCGGTCTGTAATGGGGTACACAAGAATAGAATTCCTATCACGCGGTTTATTTTGGACAAAATAGCGCCCGTCCCTGTGTGACGTCACTAAATATGGCGGTGACCCTACTTGCACGACATGTTGTGGGCATTGGCCCACTTTTATGTTTATTGGCCCACTTAAGCCAACATGCACACAAGCGGCTCAAACACATTTCATTTCAGTCTTTTTTTTTGGAATAATATTTTTTATAACCGTCCTCTTCAATAAACCGTAGCAGTGGTTCAGACTGCTGTCTAGTGCCGTCACGGGATAACTTACTTTATCGTTAAGCCCTACTTTGTGTTTTTTTTCGGCAATAGTCAGACACGTCGTTCAATGTTAAACTGAATGTTGCTGTTCAGTGCCTGAGGCCCTCGCTAGGGCCTGTGGCAACATCTGTTGGAGCAGGTGAACTACGCTTCGAACTTCCTCTCCCCATCGTATTGCTGGAGAAGCACAGAAGCCATGGGTAATAAGGTACCACGTGTACTTTAACAAAAAGCTTTGTTCTGTCAGTGGAGATTATCGACTTGACATCTATAATCACACGGCCTGCGTAAGACTTTCAGCTCAAAAAAGTGTAGAAAGAATAAAACGAATACTTATTGTGCTTGGAGAAGGAATTGCTTTGTTATGGCGGCAGACATTTGTAATGGATTGTTGTGAATCTTTATGGTTAGGATGAGTGATGGGGCGTGGCGCGGGGAGAGAAGGGGGGGGGGGGTGTACATGTTTCATTTACATCCGTTTATTTAAGATGTTGTGTGATGGCGTGTTTTATTTGCCGCCTTCACCAGTCCCGGGTGGTGAAGACATCTTTATCTCCGTCTCTGCGTGACGTGCAGTTAGTTTAGGCTTCAATGCCCACTTAAACAACCCTCTGAATGTTACTGAGGATGCTGAAAACAGGACAATAGACGACTTCGCAGACGCAACTCATAGTTCAGATTATTCGACTGTGAGGCGCCACTGCATGTGCAATGCATTCTGGGTATTATGTGCGATATCAGAGACAACCGTCGACATTCGAATCAGATCGACTGGATACATGTTAGGCCCAAAATATTGGTTTTCTTCAATTTGTCATTATACCTGGCTCCAGTAAGTGCACAGAGTCCCCCCAACTTCCCAGTGCAGATCCAGTGAGTGCACAGAGTCCCCCCAACTTCCCAGTGCGGATCCAGTAAGTGCACAGAGTCCCCCCAACTTCCCAGTGCAGATCCAGTGAGTGCACAGAGTCCCCCCAACTTCCCAGTGCGGATCCAGTAAGTGCACAGAGTCCCCCCAACTTCCCAGTGCAGATCCAGTGAGTGCACAGAGTCCCCCCAACTTCCCAGTGCGGATCCAGTAAGTGCACAGAGTCCCCCCAACTTCCCAGTGCAGATCCAGTGAGTGCACAGAGTCCCCCCAACTTCCCAGTGCGGATCCAGTAAGTGCACAGAGTCCCCCCAACTTCCCAGTGCGGATCCAATGAGTGCACAGAGTCCCCCCAACTTCCCAGTGCGGATCCAGTAAGTGCACAGAGTCCCCCCAACTTCCCAGTGCAGATCCAGTGAGTGCACAGAGTCCCCCCAACTTCCCAGTGCAGATCCAGTGAGTGCACAGAGTCCCCCCAACTTCCCAGTGCGGATCCAGTGAGTGCACAGAGTCCCCCCAACTTCCCAGTGCAGATCCAGTGAGTGCACAGAGTCCCCCCAACTTCCCAGTGCGGATCCAGTAAGTGCACAGAGTCCCCCCAACTTCCCAGTGCAGATCCAGTGAGTGCACAGAGTCCCCCCAACTTCCCAGTGCGGATCCAGTAATAAGTGCACAGAGTCCCCCCAACTTCCAGTGCGGATCCAGTAAGTGCACAGAGTCCCCCCAACTTCCCAGTGCAGATCCAGTGAGTGCACAGAGTCCCCCCAACTTCCCAGTGCGGATCCAGTGAGTGCACAGAGTCCCCCAACTTCCAGTGCGGATCCAGTGAGTGCAAGGAGTCACACCAACCTCCAGTGCGGATCCAGTGAGCGCAAGGAGTCCCACCAACCTTCCAGTGCGGATCCAGTGAGCGCAAGGAGTCCCACCAACCTTCCAGTGCGGATTCAGTGAGTGCAAGGAGTCACACCAACCTCCCAGTGCGGATTCAATGAGTCCCCCCAACCACCCAGCGCGGATTCAGTGAGTTCAAGGAGTCTCACCAACCCCCTAGTGCGGATCCAATGAGTGCAATGAGTCCCCCCCCCAACCTACCAGTGCGGATCCAATGAGTGCGATGAGTCCCCCCCAACCTACCAGTGCCATCAGTCCCCCTAACCTACCAGTGCGGATCCAATGAGTGCAATGAGTCCCCCCAACCTACCAGTGCGGATCCAATGAGTGCAATGAGTCCCCCTAACCTACCAGTGCGGATCCAATGAGTGCAATGAGTCCCCCTTACCTACCAGTGCGGATCCAGTGAGTGAGTCCTCCACCCTGCTTTAAGGACACTGTTTTCATTCAAATTGCACTTCATTATTGGTGTTGGCCTCCTGCCCCCACCCCCCCCCCCCCCACCCCGCCCACCACCGCACCACCACACTTCGTTTTTCGGAGCACCCATCCCACCTAGTTTAGATCCCCCCCCCCACACACACACCCGCCATTCCCTTTCTTAAATCCTGGCTCCGCCCTTGATAATGAGACTACCGTTGACGTGTAGGTCACACAGACTGCCGCAATGTCAAGTGAGGTCCCCAGTCTCATGTATGACAGGTTGCATTGAGTCAGCACAGCCATCACTAACAAAGCGTTGACAAATGTCAATCTGTGTGACGATATACAACGGGAGTCACACACCAGCTACAACGCCCATGACCTACTGCAGATTCCCCCTTCACCTACATGTACTGCCAAGAAGACTTAACACTTGTACACCTTTACATCACTTGATATTTCCTCCTGGGCGATTGACCATCATGAACCGATAGCCGACTGGGTATTAACGTAAAAGTCAAGCTTACATAAGGAACGGTCAACGTGTGTGTGGGAAGCCAGGCGACCTTTCTAGGTCAAGGTTCACCACCCGCACCGGCCTTGTACGTGAGTCACCGGATACGGTTTATATCTTACCTTATATTAAGCATCCAACACTAGAAATGGGATTGCCATCCCACCCCATATGCTCTGGAGGTCGCCCTGCCCACGCCGGGGTACAAACCCCACACCGACCCACGACTTGTCGCTTATGTAAGACTCAGATGTAACAGTAGGACATGTCAATGGTGGTAGCAATAGCCTACGTCTTCAGCAACAAACTCACAGTGTTACGCAAACGGATAATCCCACCCGGTTGGTCTGGTTCATATACATTTAGGTCAGTACTCTAGATAGTGCTTGAGACGGTTTTAAAATATTAAGTACTTGGCTCTCCTTCACGTTGGTAATCGCTGACAAACAAGCCGCTGAGGTAGAGTCTAATAATCGGAGAGAATTTGGAACGATTGTCAAATTACTGACTGAATGGATTAATGTTTTACGCCAATAATGTGCACACACGAGATCACCCTCTATCACGCCATACACATACCAGAGGGTGCACCGTTGTGGTCCAATCTTTAGTGTATTTAGCATGCTTTATTTTAATACTTCAGTTGAAGATGGGTGAGGGGGGGGCAAGGGGGAGTCGTGTTCCCAAAGTCACGAAGAATGCATTTCTTTATTCCCGGTCACGACGAATTAAAAGAAGAAGTCCCCGTATACAATGGAAGAGGCGGACCTATGATATAAATTGACTATTTCCCAATTCACGATTATTTAATATTAAAATTCCCAGTTTATGAATAATGAAAATCCTCGATCACGGCGGTCGGCTAATATCTCATTCCCAGTTCACGAAGAATTATTTTCCTCATTTCCAGTTCACGGTGAAATGAAAAGCCCATTCCCGAGGTACGGAAATATCCCCTGGCTCTCAAAGACAATTAGTTCTCCTAATAAGCTACTTCGAAAACCGCCAGCGCATAGAGTGGCGAAAACCCCCCGCAGAGTATAGCAGCCTAAAGTGAACTTTCTGTCCATGGTTCAGGACAAACGGTGTCGCCATCTAGTGTCGTGCGCTATTAGCATTGATTCGCGTTGCCCACCCAAGAAATCTAACTCCACTTGTTGCTGCTGGTGCCGCCATCTAGCGTATGTTTGAGTGGTAAACTGTCCCGTAAAAGTGCCAGTGAAGCATATCCTTCAACGGATTCGCTCGAATGACCATATTACCGCCTGTAATCAAACGTGTTTTATGGAAGAACTAGTGCCTGTCTCGATGTTTTCAATTCTTTTCGTGCTAATTCTTATCATGTAACATCTGCCAACACCTTTGGGCACTTTATCCGCACCCATGTTAGAATTAAGCTTAACTCGAAGGGCCGAGTTTGAGAGAGACTTTGGACAGCAAGACAGCAAGAACGATGGAGTCGAACGCGAGGCGGGTGGGTTATGTGCGCGCATGGGGACCAATTGATTTCATGGGGGGTATATATACGTATGTCTCAGAATGTAAAAGGGATCTTTATAAATGTAATCACTGGGGCGTGTCGCCAGAAAGATGCACAGTGTATAGTTAGACACGATTAGAGGTTACATATTGGCAGAAACCCGGGATGATGCGTCATATCCTGGTGTCAGAGTGGTAAACATGGGGGGTTTCTTCTCTGTGTGAACTCCATTCTGCTGTCAATGGCCACCAGGTAAGTTCGGCACACAGCCCCAATCTCCAAGTCTGTCTAAAGATTCCTGTAACGCTAGGATAAGAAATCGTGCGACGGGACGTGGTCCAGTTATGTGTTCTTATTATCGCCCAGTGTAATGAATACCTCGTATGCGTGATCTCTACATCTCTGAAGACGACTCCCGTAGGGAGAAGTCTAAGTTCAATGTTTAAATTGGGATTTACGCATAAATATATGTCTATATTTATCTTTATTCCAACTCGAAGCTCCCACTACATATACACATGCACAAATAAAACAATAAGAACGGAACTTGAACGAAATAAAGGGGGTAATTGCAAAAAAATCTGAATTGAACATGAACGTTCCGTTAGTGGCCTATGTTATGCATCGATCACTATCCAATGGCCCAAAAGACAAGTGGAACCCGATACATGTTATGTAGTCGCTGATATTTAAAGATATATTCCCATATATACCAGGTACGGATATTGTCAATGTGGTATCTGCATGCCGCTTGTCAGTGCATAAAAAGAGGTTACAATGGTCAGTCAAAGTAAAAAAAAAAATTGACAACCATACAACATTCACCGCAGTGAAAAAAAACCTTGTACCGGGAAGGGGGGGGGGGGGGTTGTACAACAACTGTGACTTTATGCCACTGACAACTTCCTCGTACCAGCTTGTACAACCTGTCTTCATTGCCCTTTGGTCAAGTGGCAAGTACTTCAAAGCCCATGGGCCTGAAGGCCGTCAGTTACCCTCTACCCTCTGCTAGAGCCCGTGGCGCACCGCTCAACCCATGTGTACACAGAGACAGTCCAAACACCCAAAACGTGGGGCCCCCGTCATTGGTCTGGTTGACCATCATATCAGTCATTTAATTGACGCTGGAACATACATGTATATGAACTGAGGGGAAATACCGTCTTCGCCACCAGATCGCCGGTTTGTCCTCAAATGCTGAGACCACCTCATCGGCCCATACAGGAGAATAATACAATGGCGGAGGTTTTTTAACTGTAGTAGCTGTTGTGGGCGTTATCGGGTTCGAGATGCAATCTACCGCAAATCTCTATCTGGCTTTTAGTTGGTATTAAAAAACTGCCGGGTTCTAGATAATCAAGGTTTGCGTCATATATAGGCAGCATACGTAACGCAGACAACGTTGATCTAGGGACATAGTGCTACCACTGTATAAACAACCCGTAATAGCCTTTCATCCTATGTTTATGCCCTTTTTGTGCCCGGGTGGGGGGGGTGGGGGGGTGCATGTGCAGGTGGTCGTCAGTGAAGTGGTTCAGGTTGTGCCACCCGAAGTGATCGCTCCTGCATGTGTCCCGACCCGTGAGGTCGGTTAGCTAGCATCCTATGGGTCTATACAATGAAGAGCCCGGACTGAGATCAAGGAGGCACTTGCAGGTACAACGTATCTAGTTGAATGGCATATCGCGGATAGTGCATAGTCCGTTAGTCATGCTGACGTAATGTGTCGGAGTGATGTGAGGCCCACAGGGGCCGTCAGCGAGACATGACACGAATCCCTTGTATAATTTCCTATTTTAAAAGCGCATAAATACCAGGTAAATACTGAGGTAAGTCTGTACAAACTCTCTCCACAAACTCTTATACTTCTTACACACTATTAACCATATGTTGTCGATGTATTATTGTGGGGAGTGTCTACAAATGTAACATAATGAACATATTTTAAAGCCATTTATTTCTATTATTTTTATTATGTATTTACTTCTTTTTTTTGCATATATATTTGTTTGTTGTTACTGACTCTCCCTCACCCCTACCCCTCCCCCGCCTCTACCCCACCCAACCCATTCCCTATGCCCCTTCCCCCCTTTTTCCCTTCCTCCTTTTGCCCCTTCCCCCTTTTGCCCCTTCCTCCTTTTGCCCCTTCCCCGTTTTTGCCCCTTCCTTCTCGTCCTTAGCCTTTGACTCCACTTGGTGAAGGCGGCTGGATTATGTTAACAGCCGACGTGTTCAATGTCCGCGTTCGAAAGGGAAGAAGAATATTTACAAAAAGCGTCTGGTGCGCCCGATAAACAGTTGGAATCTGAGTTTGAACCGGAACTCGCCCCCCTCTTGGGGCAGAACCCCCGGCCGTGGGATCCCAGCCCGTCAGATCCCCGCCCGACTGACCCCCGCCCGCCAGGGGAGGCCCGACCCAAGGAGGCCAGGGGCGACCCCCTCAAACGGACGTGGAACCGCTTCGCCGCGGAGGGATACAACATGATTCACAACAACAATAAGAGGAGGCGCGAGGCGCTGCTGGATGAGGAGCAGGAGGTTCACCTGCTCGACGGTAGGTGGCGCAGCGCTCGCCAGTCGCTAGGGGGCGCTGAAGTAGAGTGCCGAGGAAAGCGAGGGTAGTCTATGGAACGCTAGGCGACGCCCCTGTCTCATATCGCCTCGGTGTGCTACGTTGAGATACGCCTCTGCTCTCTGATGCCGATCTTGTAGATTAGGTAGAAAAGTAATCGAAAACAGAAATATAAATATAAAAACTGATTTGGTTAATTTCTGACGCCATTTGTCTTCCCGCACAAGACCTATCGTCTTTCAGTTTTCCGGCGATAACAAAACAATTGCGAGTGATTACCAAATTCACAGTCGCATTTCATCTTCCCTCTCTTTGTCTTTCTCAGTTTCTTCATCTGAAGACATTATCTCCCTCCATGGTATGGTGCCTACTTTGGTGTCTGAGACAGCAAACCCCTATATTTTGTGTGATTTTATTTGTGGTGAAGGACATAACTTTGCAAGATGCATATGGTAGGCAACGCTGAAATATGACAATCTTTGCACGCATGTACAATGGTTGTGTATGCCTTTCCAACATGTACCAATTGTCTGTATCTATTATGACTGACATTGGGTCGGGTGAACAATTGCGCATCTGTCGGAATGGTACTGATCGGAATTCTCTTTCTCAAAGAGTCTGAGAGCAGCAGTCCCCGGAAAGGTTCGTCCGCGGAGACTCCCCTGGTGGCCGTGGTGGTCACGTGTGTGCTCGTCATCGTGGGGCTGTGCGCCGCCCTCGTGGCCGTCAGCCTGATGAACAAGTCTCAGGCAAACGTGAGTCAGAGTCGACCGCTCGCCCCTTTAACACTCATTATAACTATGTTATCGAACGTCTGATATAAACCAGTTCTCTTTTATCTGAAAACTCAAAGAAATGTGATGACAAGAATCTCAGAAGCGACCCGAATGAGCTGTAATGGGCGTATCTCGACCAAGTTTACAAGTAAATGCAAGTTTTATTTATTCTGGTTATTCTGTGATGTATATTCTATTCAGTTAGTCGAATAGATGATTTTGATTCTGATTATCACAATTACAATATATATAACTTTAAATAGCACAGTAATATGTAACGTTTATGCGCACAAAAGCGGCCTAAAGATCGACATCTCCTGTGTCTAACATTGCGTTTACGTCCCCCGCTATTAAGATAACACTTTAACCCGCCCCCCCCCCCCACCCCCACCTCTCCCCTTCCAGGTGTGCGAGGCCCCGGATTGCACGATCTTGGCGGGCACGATGCTCTCCAAGATGGATCTGACGGCCGATCCCTGCGACAACTTCTACAAGTACTCTTGTTCGGCGGCCGTCCAGAGCCCCCTCATACCACCCGACAAACTGAAGTGGGGCATCTTCGACGAAGTCGCGAAGAAAAACCGCGCCGTCTTGCAAAGGGTAACCTTTAAACCCAACATCAAGTGAACGTTTGGCTGTCAGATAATATTAAATAAGGTATGATTAAGATAAAGCTTTATTTGACGTCGGTATTAAAAGCCAACGAAAACATTGGTACAAGGTGATTACAAACAAACGAACATGAACAGCGCCATCTAACGAGTGACATCGTGTCCTTTCTAGCTGCTGGACAGCCCGGGCGACATGTACATGGGAGCCCCTTCCACTGCCATCGACAAGGCCAAGAGCACCTACCAGGCCTGCATGAACGTGTCGCAGAGAGAAAGCATAGGCACAGAACCGCTTCTCAAGGTAGGCATGTTGCCTGAGCAGTTAAAGTAAACTAAACATTAGTGAAATAGCTCCTCGGGTGACGCATGTAACGTCGATGGAGGCGTATCGTTGTGGGCAATTGCGAATACAATGGGGTGGTTTAACCCCTCCCCTCTCTCCCAGCCCTTCAAGCAGAAGGGTGTCACGGACCATGAGTTCAGTGGTCAGAAGGTGGCAGGTGGAGGGAGGGAGTCATGCCCTTTTTCAATGCAAACCGTAAACAATCTTAGGGGTGGACCCCCCCTTCTTTTTGTCTTCTTCAAGATTCTGGATCCGCCCCCGCTTGACTAAACGGAAACGTTGATTCCAAGTAGATCTAATCACAAATAGTCATAACCATGGTCCGTAAATTGTCCAAAGCAAGGAAAGAAATGATTCGCAATAAACCCGAGCAGAAGCCGAAATTTCCAGGTTCCAATCTGGTGAGAGGGTCAGTAGAAATACCACAGGTGCAGTGGTCGTGTCTAACTCATAAAATTGTTGAGGACCTAATATGAAAGTGTTTCTGAAGCTTTTGAGCCAAATAAGAATCTATGAACACTGTACGAGTTTTCAAGATATTGTACCATGCCCTGGGAAAGTTACGATAAGTATAGATCGTGGACTTGCTCAAATGTAATTGTTGTCGATTTCCTATTCTGAAGTCTTATAATAGAGCTAAATGTATACATTTTAGAGCTGAAAGTACATATTTGATGCTATGATGTATCTCGGTATTTCTTTGAGCATGTAATGTGGAATAAGACATAAAGCAATCTTTGACGTGTATATAGTCCACTTTGAGGTGCCTTGGGTCGCCACAGAGCTTGACGGTCACTCCAAAATGTGATGTGATGCCGCTGGTGTGGCTGTTTGCAGGTGATCGAGGATGTGGGGTCGTGGCCCATCCTGCCGGCCGGGACCACTGGAGCCGACTGGAACGTGTCCGGATGGGACATGGAGCAGGACATGGCCAGGGCCGTCATGTACGGAGTCACCCCGCTCTTCTCCCTCGGCGTCACGTCCGACGACAAGAACAACTCCATTCAGAGGATTATGGTACTGATGCCGGTTCAATCACGTTCGGGAACGTTATTCGCATTTAACAGGGGGCGGTTGGAGGGAGTGGGGTCAAATGTTTGATTCAAGGCCGAATCCCGTAGAAACATATGTAACAGTGTTGCCACCTGGTGCCGGAATCATCCGTGCGTAAAATGCACAGAAGTCGGCCTCATGCGAATCGGTGGCATTTTAATGGACTGGCCAGAATATGGCAGCGTTGCACTATACACATTTTTCGGCAATGAAGGTAAAATAAGTTTTCAACCTTAATTGCATATATTTATATATCTGCCTATATTATTGTTAAACTGAAAAGACATCATTTCATACATAACATTAGTTGAACTGATGTGGAGGTTGACTCGATTGCCTCTCATCTTCAATATTTTTGTTTAGGTTCCATCGATGGCAGACATCTATTCCGCTACTTTATCATTGGGTGCATTCATTTTGGATTGCCTGCCGTGATCTGCCCCCAATGTTTGCCCAGCCATATGCATTATATTACGAAGCTCTCAGCATAATTGTCTATTTCTTTGATTTTCTTTTCAGTTCGATCAAGCGAGTTTGACTTTTAGTGATTATCGTTACTACTTTGGTAACGACTCGCAGAAATACATGGATGCCTACGTCACCTACTACGTAGCCATCGCGTCACTGCTGGGCGCCGAGAACGAGGCAGCCACAGCCGCGGCCAGCGAATCCTGGAACCTCGAAGCCGCCTTGGCAGGGGTGAGTGACCCCTTGACATGACTCCTTGACATGACCCCTTGACATGACCCCTTGACATGACTAATTGGCGTTGAATGGTCTGTGATGACTAAGAGTGGGTCATCATGTTAAATTCAAATGTGAGGAGAAATATTGCATTAGCGAAGTTTAGAATAGATGCGGTTTATCGTATGTATATAGCGGGCGACATCTAGCTGAAGATGGCGAACCATCCTTGTTTCTTGCCGTGTAACACCAGGTGTTACCTCATATCGGTAGTTAAATCAAGTCGACATGCATGACATACATCCAGGTTAGACAAACAGCACTGAGGTTGATTCAGATGGCTCGCTCGTTTGCCTCATACGGCACTTTGGCGGAGCAGGATATACAGTACAGAGTATGGAGTGTGCCATCACCCTCACCCCCCCCCCTCCTTCCCACTGTCTCTAGCTTCCCGTTGCACCCCTCACAGGCCCTGGATCTGCCAGAACAGAGGATGGATCCCGAGAGCCTCTACAACCTGATGACCGTCCAAGAGCTCAGTGACTCCATCGGGTCAGCGGTGAGTGGTGACAATACACAGCTAAAACAACGGACTTCGATGTAACGTGATATTGTTTATGTTTTAAATGATGGGTTAATGCCACATTCTGTCACCATGGGGATCAGGACGCGCCTAATCGATCCAGCTGTCACATACACGGGTCCCGACCCATGAAATATTTTGCAAAACTAATATAGATACAAAGATATTAGTACACCAAGATAGGTCATACGGCAAAAGCCCATTGCAAAATGTGTAATGCGGCGAGTAGTGGCGCCGCTATGCGGCGAGCGCGTAACGTTTGGCTGCCACTGCGCTGACGATAACGCAGACTGCTTGATAAGCGCCGCCCTGTGAACTACAAATTGGATTTTAGCGCTATTAATTCGGGTGATATAAAGCCTGGTGGCCTTCCTTCATTCTTTCAGGTATATTTTTCATTAAATATATATAATTTGGTATTTTTTATGCGGCAATAAATAGTTGTTAGTATCATCAAGGTGTCATATTTCGAGAACGTCATTGACTGGCAGTCAACAGTTTGGCTCCCCTAATTCGCTGATAACTTTGCTGGTTGAAAACTATGATATACCCTTGACTGATGGATTATAAAACACAACAACTTCATAATTATTTAGCATTTAGCGGTCTCCTGTCTTTGTTTGATTGACACATTTCTTTGGACAATAGATTCGTCTACCCTTCAAAACCACTGCAAACAGTCTCCTAAAAAGTGTACAACAAACACAACGACGCCCGAAGTTTAGTCTCAGAAGTAAAACTCGGGCTTTCCGACGAAATACACTTGAAAGAGACATTTTGTAGATGAAACCCAGAGGCGGATCCAAGGGGAGAGGGGTTATTTAGGGATGTTAAAGTCGACATTTTATCCACCCCTCCCACCGGTTGTAAAAAAATTGGTGGACATGTGCGGCCATTTTTACGCCCCCCCCCCTTCCGCTTCAAAATTCCTAGATCCGCCCAGAGATATATTCTAAGAGTAAATATGAATGAAAACAACAAAGCCATGCTCAACCAATTGATATTTTTAATACAAAAATACAAACAACAAGATTGTTCATTTCTACAGAAACTCTCAGACATGAGCAGCTTTTAAGAATATAAACTACGTCAGCTGATAGGGAAAATCCAGAAAATCTGGATAGGGGTCCGCTGTCAGGGTCGGACCTAGATATGCTGGATAGGGGGGGGGGGCGGTTTTGGCTTTTATATGTTAAATGGTATACATTTCTGTCCTAAAAGGGGGGCCCGGGCCGGGTCGGCCCTCCCTGGACCCGCCCCTGGCATACTGGACTTATTGAACAAGTCTTTCCTTCTTGCATTGACCACTCATCTCTGGCATCTAAAAGGTAATAAACAAAAATGCAAATGCAGACAAAGGCTACTATATGGTCTGAGTTCCCCCAATTTGTATTCAAACCCCAGGACATCGATTAGGGCACCTCATTACATATTCGTTAGGCATTAGCCGGCACTTAGAGCTTGTTGTCTTCTGGTAATTGTTGAGTAATAGATAGTGGCAACGATAGATCTTTGACTTGGTTTGTTCACATGAGCCGCCCGTTTCGATGTGGGCGATAATAGATAATGATCAGAAATTGTGGTGGGGATAAACGATGCACGATATCAAAGACTGATAAATTAAGGCAAGAAGCCGGTCTTACCTTTCATTTTCCTTGGGGAATCTGCAAAATGTCTGTCCTGGACATTTCTTTCGTGAATCCGCGCAGTTTATGGCAGAACAAACTTGAAGTTGATGCCTGTCGACGGCGGTTCTGCGCAACACTACGCGCTCACCGCTTGGCGGCGCCACCGGAGAACGATTACAAGGAAATCGCCGGGGGTGAGTTCGGATATGCGATCGGAGTAATCGGCGCGGATATTTGGAGCATGCGGACTCACTCTTTCCGCTAATAGGCGGATCAATATTAACCGAACGCAAAATCCGCGGTTCGCGTGAATGTTGCACTTGCTGGACTGCACAAATTATGAAGATCGTTAAATAGCGCCATAAAATAAATCAACGGATACGTATTGTGTTCATTATCTTATTCTCGTTGCTATAATATGATTTACAGATTGTTTGCAGGTCGCAATACTACTATATATATATTAAATGTATTGTGCGGCCTGGACGCCATGTTGGAAATCCTCGTGATCCTCCTCTGGGTGGGGAGTAAGGTCTGTGAGTAAAATGTACCACGTGACCGCCCTATCGGACCACAATCTCCGCGTTCGGTTATGCACTCCGCGGAGTCCGACTACTCCGCTCGCATACCCGAACTCACCCCGTATGACCTATCTTGGTGTACTAATATCTTTTATAGCTATTACCTCTCTTTGCGACACTACAGAGACACCATCTACGGCTTTGTCGGTGTCTTAGTATTTTTGTTGGGGGTGGGAGTTGGGAAGATAGGGGTCACACCAAGCCGGACTGACGACTGAGGTTTAGTGTTATTTTGTTCCTTCTTTCAGTTTGACTTGAAGGCGTATTTGTCAGCTCTATTCAAGACCGACATCCCCGAGTCCGAGGAAGTCCTGGTGTACGCCCCGAAGTACTTCGGGAAACTGGGCAAACTGCTGAAGAAGGTTGGGGAAACGTGAGTATTATTTCTGGGTGGATCAGGATTAATTTTTACAGTGATCCTTTCCAAGGTTAGGCGTGCCAATTAGCTTTCGAATACTGCATAACTACATTTGCCGCATTTCATTTAAAGCTGAATAACGTGTGTACAATTTACAATAAATCTGCACTAACATTGAATATAGAATGTGTTCCGATGATTCACATTATCCCCTGCACATGGAGTTGGATTTTTCTTCTTGTTTGTTCCGGTGACAGGACGCTGCCTAACCTACTGGTGTGGCAGGTCGTGATGTCATTGGTTCCCGAAATGCCCCTGCCCTTCCGCCTGGCCCTGCAGGAGCTGTCGATGGCGCTGTACGGGGTGCAGGGTTCCTCCGCCATGTGGGAGTCCTGTGTCGGGGTGTCGGACGGCACGGTGGGCTTCGCCACGGGGGCCATGCTCGTCGAACACCAGTTCGGAAATGACGACAGACAAAGGGTAAGCCCAGCCGTTACAACCCCTGCAGATTTCATTACTGTGGGTCTGGGAGAGGCAGTCGCGCCGGCACACCGGTGACTTCACAGGGTACCGACATGGTATCCGACGGGGTAACGACGGGATACCGACGGCGTACCGACGGCGTACCGACGGGCTAACGACGGGATACCGACGGGATATCGACGGGGTATCAACGGGGTACCGACGGTCTACCGACGGGGTAAGGATGCGGTACCGACGAGGTCCCGACCGGGTACCGGGGTGCAGATCACAGTGCTTAACATTCACTGGAACAAGTCAGATCCCAACCTTATCTGTAACCTATGTACACCCGCTATGATTCTCCGATACGCGCCGTGCTGCGTGAGAGGTATCCACGTAGTTCATACTGCGTCTAGTTTTCTCATTACAGACGTTCAAATCAGATGCATGTGTTTTAATAGACATGGGAACAATTAGGCGTTCATTATGTTCCAATTAAAAAGTGATCAGTCAAATATTCGCCCGATCGAAGTCGTCTAATACGCCTTGATCCATAATGAGAGTTTTCGGGTTGTGCTGACTCCATGATCTCCCTGGTATCCAGGTGCGGGACATCCTGTCCATGATCCGGAAGACCTTCTCCAATGACATACCCAAGCTGACTTGGATGGACGAGAAGACGAAGGCCAGGGCTCTGGAGAAGGCGGAAGCTGTCGTCCAGAAGATCGGCTTCCCTGACTTTATTCTGGACGTCGACAAACTGGATGAATACTACACCAAGGTAAGGCCATCGTGCCGTACAGACCGGGCTCCCTGCCACATGGCTGTATCAATACTACACCAAGGTAAGGCCATCATGCCATACAGACTGGACTCCCTGCCACATGGCTGTATCAATACTACGCCAAGGTAAGGCCATGATGCCGTACAGACCGGGCTCCCTGCCACATGGCTGTATCAATACTACGCCAAGGTAAGGCCATCATGCCGTACAGACTGGGCTCCCTGCCACATGGCTGTATCAATACTACGCCAAGGTAAGGCCATCATGCCGTACAGACTGGACTCCCTGCCACATGGCTGTATCAATACTACGCCAAGGTAAGGCCATCATGCCGTACAGACTGGACTCCCTGCCACATGGCTGTATCAATACTACGCCAAGGTAAGGCCATCATGCCGTACAGACCGGGCTCCCTGCCACATGGCTGTATCAATACTACGCCAAGGTAAGGCCATCATGCCGTACAGACCGGGCTCCCTGCCACATGGCTGTATCAATACTACGCCAAGGTAAGGCCATCATGCCGTACAGACTGGACTCCCTGCCACATGGCTGTATCAATACTACGCCAAGGTAAGGCCATCATGCCGTACAGACTGGGCTCCCTGCCACATTGCTGTATCAATACTACGCCAAGGTAAGGCCATCATGCCGTACAGACCGGGCTCCCTGCCACATGGCTGTATCAATACTACGCCAAGGTAAGGCCATCATGCCATACAGACCGGGCTCCCTGCCACATGGCTGTATCAATACTACACCAAGGTAAGGCCATCATGCCGTACAGACCGGGCTCCCTGCCACATGGCTGTATCAATACTACACCAAGGTAAGGCCATCATGCCATACAGACCGGGCTCCCTGCCACAGGCTGTATCAATACTACGCCAAGGTAAGGCCATCATGCCGTAAAGACCGGGCTCCCTGCCACATGGCTGTATCAATACTACGCCAAGGTAAGGCCATCGTGCCGTACAGACCGGGCTCCCTGCCACATGGCTGTATCAATACTACGCCAAGGTAAGGCCATCATGCCGTACAGACTGGGCTCCCTGCCACATGGCTGTATCAATACTACGCCCAGGTAAGGCCATCATGCCGTACAGACTGGGCTCCCTGCCACATGGCTGTATCAATACTACACCAAGGTAAGGCCATCATGCCATACAGACCGGGCTCCCTGCCACATGGCTGTATCAATACTACACCAAGGTAAGGCCATCATGCCGTACAGACGGGGCTCCCTGCCACATGGCTGTATCAATACTACGCCCAGGTAAGGCCATCATGCCATACAGACCGGGCTCCCTGCCACATTGCTGTATCAATACTACGCCAAGGTAAGGCCATCATGCCGTACAGACGGGGCTCCCTGCCACATGGCTGTATCAATACTACGCCCAGGTAAGGCCATCATGCCATACAGACCGGGCTCCCTGCCACATGGCTGTATCAATACTACACCAAGGTAAGGCCATCATGCCGTACAGACGGGGCTCCCTGCCACATGGCTGTATCAATACTACGCCAAGGTAAGGCCATCATGCCATACAGACTGGACTCCCTGCCACATGGCTGTATCAATACTACGCCCAGGTAAGGCCATCATGCCGTACAGACTGGGCTCCCTGCCACATGGCTGTATCAATACTACAATAAGGTAAGGCCATCGTGCCGTACAGACCGGGCTCCCTGCCACATGGCTGTATCAATACTACGCCAAGGTAAGGCCATCATGCCGTACAGACCGGGCTCCCTGCCACATGGCTGTATCAATACTACGCCAAGGTAAGGCCATCATGCCGTACAGACCGGGCTCCCTGCCACATGGCTGTATCAATACTACGCCCAGGTAAGGCCATCATGCCATACAGACCGGGCTCCCTGCCACATGGCTGTATCAATACTACGCCAAGGTAAGGCCATCATGCCATACAGACCGGGCTCCCTGCCACATGGCTGTATCAATACTACACCAAGGTAAGGCCATCGTGCCATACAGACCGGGCTCCCTGCCACATGGCTGTATCAATACTACGCCAAGGTAAGGCCATCATGCCATACAGACCGGGCTCCCTGCCACATGGCTGTATCAATACTACACCAAGGTAAGGCCATCGTGCCATACAGACCGGGCTCCCTGCCACATGGCTGTATCAATACTACGCCCAGGTAAGGCCATCGTGCCGTACAGACTGGGCTCCCTGCCACATTGCTGTATCAATACTACACCAAGGCAAGGCTCCCTTTCTTCCCTGGTATCTGTGTATTTCTGGAGCATTTTCATGATTTTGTTTCACATACTGATGTCTCACGAAGTACCTGGACCCAATTGTTCTTTACACTAGCTCATTGTACTTGATGGCGTTATGCCCGGAGCCCAGCACTACGCTAAATATATACACGGAAACGTTTATGTCAAGGGATCTCGTACATTAATATTTGTAATTTAACCTCCTACTGTTTAATTTAACCTAATACTTTTTAACTTAACCTACTACTTTGTAATTTAACCTACTACTGTTTAATTTAACCTACTACTGTTTAATTTAACCTACTACTAATTTAACCAACTGCGTCAGACATACATTCATGGTACAATATTTCATCCATAACTTTTCGTGACTTGCAGTTTCTCGAAACAGTCGTTCTTTGCACAATGTCGATTCATCGTGATCCAATTTTAGCCCCGCTATATATATATATATATCGGTTGTTTTTGGGGTGTGCTTTGCCCTTTAACGTGGCTTTGATCCTAATGGATGGACTTTATCTTTAAGCTGAATGTCACAGAAAGCGATTCCTTCCACAACGTACTCAACAGCCGCAGGTTTCACATCGATCGCGAACTGGCACAGCGCGGGAAGGCCCCCGACAAGAAAGAGTAAGTCTGGGCTAAAACATGACCCATAATGACAATGGCGTGCAATCCGGAAGCCGTATAACACGATTCTGGTTTTTCAAATTATGATGTCGCCGGTCGGGGGAAAGCACTGGGTGCGAACGTATCCCGCTTGGACTGAAAGTCATGCGGGGTTTCTAATAATATCAGAAACTGAGAACGACCCTTCCAGGGAAACATAGTGGAAACAAACTCTCATAGCGCATAGCATCGGGTGTGCGAAGTCGCCTTGAAAATAATTGCAAGTGAAGATCGAATCGAACCTGCATGCCAACCGTGAAGAGTAATGGTTCTGGGAATGGTATATCGCAACATATTGGAGATGTTAGCCCATATATGCTCATCTACTCCTTATTCTTATCATTTTCTTATGATAATTGTGTTCTTATGTGTGTTCTCTACTTTCAGTTGGGCTATGACACCAGCCACGGTGAACGCCTACTACTCTCCTATTGAAAACGAAATTGTCTTCCCCGCTGGTATTTTACAGAATCCGTTCTACGATAAAACCTTCCTCCGGTGAGTCCAGGCGATAATTGCACCTCGTTTTAAAGCTGTACTTTAAACATCGTCAAATGACATATTCATTTCGTGTTCATCACACCTACCTTGCAGACATTAATTTAAATAACATCGTCCATAAACGATATTTGTGCACCGGTGTGTGATGTATAATGCTACTTCGTCGTGATTCGTAAAGTTTATAAAGAATATTTTACGGAGAACACCGTTACGACATCATAACTCACTGAAGCGCCGTCTGCAGCTTATGTGAAAGTCCTTTGAAAGTGTTAAACTTGCCAATCGGTGACCGTCAAAGGACTGTTTTTGTGTCGACGTACTCGGAAGGTCCGCATTCATAAACCCTACTTTGCGGTATTCAAATACAAAAAGTCGTTGAACGTTTATGTGGTCCAAAATAGAAAAGTATTTGCTGAATTAGAAAAGTGCCAGTATTAAACATTTTGTCGAATATCGTTTCTGGATTATAAATTCCACCGCTACGAGCCTGATAGAGCACGGTGGGAAGGTACTTCTCGTGTGTAACTTAGGCCGTTGTTATGAAGACCGGCCCTGATATTACAAGTTGTACAGGGCTGTGCGCTCACTACACAACACACGTTTTGCCCACTGTTATGAAGGCCGGCCCCATGTTACAATGCTGTGCAGCACTGTACACCATATGACACTCTGTTGATGTTTTGCCCACCAGGTCGCTGCTGTTCGGAGCGGTCGGCGTTGTCATGGGGCACGAGCTCACCCACGCCTTCGACAACCAAGGTGAGTGTCACAGGTGACAAAGAAGCTTTTATTAAAGGCAACCAATGAACCTTTTGTACTGTATACAATCTCTTTATTTGGTAATAATACTGGCCGGGTAGGCGTAATTAAGCGTGTTTTATTCTAGGGCGTACTGGGGTTCGCGGTGAATCAGGACATTTGCACAAAGAACACGTGTGTGTGTGGGGGGGGGGGGCGGCGTGCCATGCCTAAATGCCAAGTAAAGTAAATGCCAATGGCTTGAGCAAAAGCGGGGGTGGAGCAAGTATCATGTTACTTATAATATAAAATATACGAAATATACAAAATATGCAAACATATACAAAAATGTCACTTTGTGCTCCATTTTCCTTTGTTCTCAGTTCACGTTTCGTCGTCTGGCCTTTCGCGGCTATCAATGCTGTTCCTGTCTTGAACGTTGTTAAAATATATATTATTTCTAATATAAAAGGACAAATTTATTCAATTCGCACTTACAATAGCAATGTGACTCTTATTGATATCAATATCAGATATCAATATCAGTGTTTTCTGTGTTCGTCGTATTGCTATCTGTCCCTGAGATGATGTCTGTCGTTCTCCGGGACTGTGAGATACAACACAACATATTGAGCGTATGGTAGTCCCTGTACCCGCCATACATAGCTGACTGCTATTGAGCGTCTAGTAGTCCCTGTACCCACCATACATAGCTGACTACTATTGCAGGCCGCATGTACGACAAGGACGGTAACCTCAACAACTGGTGGACCAACGAGTCCTCGCAGGCCTTCGTGGAGCAGACAGGGTGCTTGGTGGAGGAGTACAGTGCCTTCAGCGTCAACGGGGACCCGGTAAGTACAATGTCTAGTGATCAATACACCATGAACGAACCACATATTGTTTGTCTGTACGGTATCACCAAAGGATTAGTTAGGGTTGGTGACAGGACGCGGACGAACGCTCCTGTTGTTCCTCCGTGGCCCGGGGTCCAGCTTTACCCCACGTCTCTTGTATTGCAAACTACAATGACATGACCTGCTGGTCTAAACCGAGACGAAAGTATCGGAAAACTTGTCATTAAAAGGCGGTGGACCTGGGTTATAATCAGGGCACTGCCAAATCTGAATATATCCTGGCCAATCTCCAGATCTCAAAGATAACATAGGTGACGACGTGCTGGTGGTGAGGACGGTAGACCACGATGTAGTGCCCATGGCCTTGATGCTCAACTGTTGGCTGCTTGCATCATCAGCAATCGCTGGGATGAGAGTATTGCTTTCACCCACCCACTCATCTTCGGGACATAACGTAGAACGTGAACCTGCAATGCCAAATGAATAAATGAAAGCACAAGTTGTTGTCCATATATCAATAACATTACTGGGCCCGTAAGTTCCAAATGGCCAGGGCGAAATATTTGGCCCAAGAATAGGACACTAGCATGGACCGGGGCGAAATATATATTGCCCGCCGTTCGAACGTACGGGCTCTGGCCGCAATTGTCCGACAGAATTATATTCTTACTTGTCCAGTAATAACAGAAACATTCATCTGGTTTCCTCCACTTATTGCAGAATCCCTTGGCAAAATAACTTCCTAGACTCTCCGTTGTTTACTTAGAATGATAAGCTGATATAATACGTACCCTTGGTGGAAGTGGAACTGCAGCTCTTTGTCCGCCTCTTGCATATTACTGCGATTGCGACAGCTATTGTCACAGCTATTGTCACAGCTATTGTCACAGCTAATATCGCAACTATCGTCACTACCCAGACCGTCCCATCGCCGCTCCCCGACAGGGGCATTGAGTGGGCCGGGGCGGGGTGTGTTGGCGAGGTCATGAGGCTCGGTGTGGTGACGCTTGTTGGCCGGAGAATGTTACGACCCTGTATCCGTAGCCAGATCTCTGTAAGGAGGCAACAGTTGGGATCGGTGGGGACGAGTAGGGAAATAGATAATCAGCGCTGACTACTGAATACAACAGCCACATAGCACATAATACGTCCAATTTAAATTCGTGTATACAACGAATGCCAGAATAATCTATTTCCTTTCGTTCACTGCCATCAGCAGTTCCCTTATTCCAAGCAAATGCCTTCAAGTACAACAATGGTTGACTGGGAGAATCTATAATTAACTGTTGTTTTACCCCGTCGGTTACATCAGTTGTAGAAACCGGCAAAAAACTACTTACTTGGACACAACTTTGAGCATCCTCGTTGTCGCACGTCCCACGAGACGGTGTCTCTGCACGGCCCCGTATTGCATGCCAGGCATTCTGGGATCGCCTCGGTGTTGCAATACTGGTCCGGGCGGCAGGGTAAGATGCACGTAGACCCCCTGCGACGGTCGCGGCCGCCCTGTGCCGCGGCGACCGGTATGACGGTGACCATGGTCATCAGTCCCAGGGTGACCAGACACAATGCTGTCACGACCTGCGTGTCCTGCCGCAGAGCTACCATCGTGCGCCCTTTATGTAGTGGGCGGCGGAATGGTCTGTCCTGTGAATTATATCTCATCAGTCGCTGTGGGGAAGGCAATGTTAGGGCCTGGTGTGTCCTTGGTGTGTCCTTGGTGTGTCGTTGTTCGACTCCAAATACAAAATAAAGGCGACTAAATCCTAGCTCTCTGCCGTTGATGATCATCAAGGTTGACTCAGTGTATCTGTTGAAACATTAAAAGAATGTATAAATATAGGAAATGAACGCTCCATGTAGATCAATTACATGCAAAGACATAAACATGACGAGAGATTCGGCATCGTGAACAGCTCATGCCAAGACTGGCCAGCTCGTTATGGTCATTGTAATCGCCTTCAGTTGGTTGGTGGTTCTGCATTACTTGATCTTTTACTTATACAAGATAAGGGTATGTCACCTGTAAATTCGCTCGAGTCGTTTCGCCACCCGCTTTCTCTGTTTGTCTCATCAGTCTCTGAACGTGTTTGCAGTGCTATGTTTCCTTGTCTTCTGGTTAAGTCTCTGTAAACTCTCCCCAGAATCTCGCGCGCTTTATAGTCACGCACGTGTACGTGTGAAACGCCAAGGTAATCCCAAGGAAATCCCTACGGAAATATCCAGGTAGTTCCCAGAATACTAAGCAAAAAATATGTCTCTATATATATAGATTGGAAAACCCACAGGAAATCCCAGGGTAAAGAGCGGGGGTGGTGGGCAAGCCCAAAACACAAGTGAACTGTTGCGTCAAGCCACCGATGTCCCAGGGCCACACAAAAGGGTTCTCTGTCGTGGTGGTGGGGGGGGGGGGGTGCGGGGGTCGAGATCCAGTACTGACTGACGCATGTAAGCTCGGCAGTAAACAACTTGTAAACATGCGTTCCACTTGACCAAGCTTCAATAGGCTCACACTTTTCCTTGACACAAGAGGGCGGCCGGACTATACCAAATAGAACATTGGTCCGGAGGTCGGACAGAGATGCGTCATTTTGCATTTTGTGACCCTACTTAATCTTAAATAATTAGCATTTGATATCAGTCATCTGGAGTCAAACGGCATGGCTGCCTCGTCAGACTACGCTGTGGTCGCTGGCTGGCAGGAGTAGGCAGGCGGCTGTATGTGGTGTGTGGCGTGGGGTGGAGGGGGTGGAGGGTTCAGGAGAGGCTATAGAGCGCGTGCGTTGACAGCTGTCAGCCAGATTTGTCCCCAGTTTTGCTCTCTGTCCGAATATATGATGCCGAATATGTGTCTTGACTTTATGTACTTCAGTAAATTCTGATATTTAGTTAAATGTTGTAGTCAGATACATGCTACAACATAGGCGCCCCGCCCGCATCCTAAGAAACAAATGTGGGGGAAGCGGGGTACATAGGAAATATACTATCCGTAACAGGCGACAGCATGGTTGACTTGTCGGCAGTGTTTAAAGCTATTGGAACAGTTGTTTCCCGCCAAAATCATGGCATGAACTAAAATTGTGGCATTTTAAGGCTTGATTTTTGCAAGAATTAGTTATTCTTGTCGCACTAAAATGTATTGCCTGAGCCTGCTCAGCATCCAAAAATGGCGCAGTAAACCGATGAACTATAGACACAAATCTGTGACGTAGTTCACATAGGTTCCAAATTACGGTCATCTGTCAGGCAAATAAATACGTGTTCTGCCATGCTCATCTTTACATTGTCAAGGCAATGTTACAGTTTGTTAAATGTGAATACTAATCTTTCATATCAGTGTACTATGCAGATGTTTTTTGCGGGCAACAGCTGTTACTGAATAGCTTTAATATCAAACATACCAACCTTTTCCAGTAGTCTGCGAATCAACTATTCGGTGGAGTAGTGAACGACTGTAATAAGGCTTGCAATAGATACCCCGGCACTATATGACAAGCACACGGTCGATTATATACACGCTTACCGCTCACGTCGCAATAAAACCACGCATGGAAAGACCCAGGAAATACCGTTGCACTATTATTGACCACCGTTGGAAAATAATGGACACTCTTCGTAAACAATCTATGGAACGCCTTATGGCGCATTGTATAGCATTGTATAGCCGACGATCACGCTCTACCAATTATAGGTTTCATCTTTGGAATTTCCGTGGAATTCCCGACACGTTAAAAACCCGCCATCTTGAGCCGCCTCTCCCCCCCCCCCCTCCCCACACCCACACATGCACTCATAACACACACACGACACACAAACGTTGTCCAATTGCCATGTTTATGTGAGCACACCCCGCCTAATACACAAACACCCCGGCACCTCCTATCGTCATGCGAACTTGAGCCCCCCTCCCCCTTCCCCACGCACACACGCACTCTTGCACATGCGCTTGCCAATCCTACTTGTTAACTGGCCAATCGATCACGTATGTGTGCTATGTGGGCCATCGATCTCTGTACGCGGGCTACCACTGGCTCTCGGTGTAATGCCAGCAGGAGAACAGCGTTACAAGTAATAAACCTTAGAAAGAACATAGAAAGTAGAACAGTCATGGCCGAGTGGCGTAGACTGGGATTGCGTTGAGTGCTAAGGCACCTCGTTGTTAATATAATTAATTAATTAATTAATTAAGCGAATTTGGGGGGTAATCTCATCCGAACAAGAAATCCTAAAGGGCAAATCAACTGGGAAAATCATCTGGGCAAATCAACTGGGCAAATCAACTGGGCAAATCAACTGGGCAAATCAACTGGGAAAATCAACTTGGCAACTCAACTGGGCAAATATAATTTGCAAATCACCTAGGCAAATCAGCTGGGCAAATCAACTGGGCAAATCAACTGGGCAAATCATCTGGGCAAATCAACTGGGCAAATCAACTGGGCAAATATAATTTGCAAATCACCTGGGCAAATCAACTGGGCAACTCAACTGGGCAAATATAATTTGCAAATCACCTGGGCAAATCAACTGGGAAAATCAACTTGGCAACTCAACTGGGCAAATATAATTTGCAAATCACCTGGGCAAATCAGCTGGGCAAATCAACTGGGCAAATCAACTGGGCAAATCAACTGGGCAAATATAATTTGCAAATCACCTGGGCAAATCAACTGGGAAAATCAACTTGGCAACTCAACTGGGCAAATATAATTTGCAAATCAACTGGGCAAATATAATTTGCAAATCACCTGGGCAAATCAACTGGGCAACTCAACTGGGCAAATATAATTTGCAAATCACCTGGGCAAATCAACTGGGAAAATCAACTTGGCAACTCAACTGGGCAAATATAATTTGCAAATCACCTGGGCAAATCAGCTGGGCAAATCAACTGGGCAAATCAACTGGGCAAATCAACTGGGCAAATATAATTTGCAAATCACCTGGGCAACTCAACTGGGCAAATATAATTTGCAAATCACCTGGGCAAATCAACTGGGAAAATCAACTTGGCAACTCAACTGGGCAAATATAATTTGCAAATCACCTGGGCAAATCAGCTGGGCAAATCAACTGGGCAAATCAACTGGGCAAATCAACTGGGCAAATCAACTGGGCAGATATAATTTGCAAATCACCTGGGCAAATCAACTGGGAAAATCAACTTGGCAACTCAACTGGGCAAATATACTTTGCAAATCACCTGGGCAAATCAGCTGGGCAAATCAACTGGGCAAATCAACTGGGCAAATCAACTGGGCAAATCAGCTGGGCAAATCAACTGGGAAAATCAACTTGGCAACTCAACTGGGCAAATCTAATTTGCAAATCACCTGGGCAAATCAGCTGGGCAAATCAACTGGGCAAATCAACTTGGCAACTCAACTGGGCAAATATAATTTGCAAATCACCTGGGCAAATCAACTGGGAAAATCAACTTGGCAACTCAACTGGGCAAATATAATTTGCAAATCACCTGGGCAAATCAGCTGGGCAAATCAACTGGGCAAATCAACTGGGCAAATCAACTGGGCAAATCAACTTGGTAAATCAACTGGGCAAATCAACTTTGCAAATCAACTGGGCAAATCAGCTGGGCAAATCAACTGAGAACATCAATTGGGGAATTCAACGGGGAAAATCAACTGGGACGTCAACTGGGCAAATCAACTGGGCAAGTCAACTGGGCAAATCAACTGGGTAAATCAACTGGGAAAGTCAACTGGGAAAATCAACTGGGCAAATAAACTGGGCAAAGCAACTAGGCAAATCAACTGGGCAAAGCAACTAGGAAAAACAACTGGGAAAATCAACTAAAAATATCAACTGCGCAAATCAACTGAAAAAAAACAGCTGGAAAACATCCACTGGGCAAATCACATAGGAAAATGACTTAGGAAAATAAACTGGGAAAATCAACCGGGTAAATCACTTGGAAAAATCAACAGGGAAATCAACTGGGAAAATCAACTGGGAAAATCAACTAGGAAAATCAACTGAAAAAATCAACTGAAAAACTCAACTGAAAAACTCAACTGAAAAAAAAACTGAAAAAATCAACTGGGCAAATCAACTGGGAAAATCAACTGGGAAAATCAACTGGAAAAAAAAACCCCGGACCAATCGTGTTTTCAGGCTGGTGCGAGGTTACATAATTTATATGTGTGTACCGTGTATGGGTGGTGGAGTGGTGGCGGGGAAGGATGGGGGGGGAGGGGGCAGGGGCATGTAAGTCGGGCAGCCGCTGTGTGCCCTAGCGACTAAAATGTTATTTTATTAGAAGTCAACTATCATGTATAATACATACATTGAATCAATGTATATCAATGTATATGTATTCAAATTTGACTAGATATGTTCGTTACATATATGTTCCTTGATTTTCATTGATGACACTGTTTACAATATCAGTGTATTTATTGTATTGACGTGTGTTTTTCTGTATTTAGTTAAACGGCCTGACGACGCTGGGTGAGAACATTGCCGATAACGGAGGGGTGAAGACGGCATTCTTCGCCTACCAGGAGTGGCTTCAGCAACAGGTGGCGCCAGAGGTCGTCCTGCCAGGCCTCAACATGACTGACAATCAACTCTTCTTCCTCAGCTTCGCTCAAGTCAGTCGCCATTTTTATTACGGACGTCTAAATGTTATTTCTAACTGTTTTATCGGTCCTGAATCAGAGGACTATTGGGGCAAATTTACGAAAAGGGATGCCAGGGGATGACATTTCTCTATTTACAGATTATCTGGCGGCCGCCAGATATTTACGTGAGAGCCGCCAGATAATTTGTAAATAAAGAAATGTCAACCCTTGACATTAACAAACTCCCGTACAAAGCGAACGTGTAAAATGTAGCAAATATTTCTCCACATATAAATATAAATTCTTCCTTGGCTCAGTGCCATTTGAATGTCATGTGACTAGTCCTATGATAGCTACATGTCCAGGTTAAGTCCACTACAGATACTGTGCACAAAGGAATGATTGATATAATGTTGTTACTGATTTAAGGTTTATTTTATAGATATGGTGTTCGTACTACACCCCGGAATACGCACAACAGTCTCTGGTCACAGACTCACATTCCTACGCCAAATACAGGTGAGTAATGAGAACATTTAGGGGCGGGGGGTTAGGGGGATTGCACCCCCCCTCCCCTTTGGGAACTTGAACATACACTGTAAAAGTCGGGTTCTCCGAGCACCCCCCCCCCCCCCCCTCGGTCGCAAGTTTTTAGAGAGCCAATCCTCTCTTTGCAAACTCCTAAATCCGCCCCTGACATTAACGCTGTGTTAAGTGTCATGTGGAGATAAGGTAACTGGATCACAGTACAGCTGATTGATCCTTATCCGCCGTGACAATGGTAGGTAAACTGACACGTCCCCCCTATCCACCTCTCTCCCTTCACACCCTCCTTCTTCTCAAAGTTGAAGAAATACTGGAGTTCCCTCCCCCAACTCGATTAGTTTGAATCAGCTACTGTACATGACTATTTCTTTCGGATTAATATTGAAGGCCTTTCTCGTGTAATCCTAACGCTGTGCCTGTATTTCTCCTCAGAGTTATCGGGGTGCTGAAGAACATGCCAGAGTTTTCCGAGGCATTTCAATGCCCGATCGGCTCGAACATGAACCCAGCTAAGAAATGCCACGTGTGGTAATAGGTCAAGTTCACTCGTAGTCAAGGTCAAGATTGGAGCACTCGTGGCTACATTCCCCTGCAGTAGATTACAACATGTGGGCTCAGAAGGATTGTGATACATAACAAACTCTGAAATGAAGATGCTTGTAACTATATTAATCATGAGGGTTAGCTGCGGACAGCAGTTTTGTGTAGTACCGGTGTATACTCAGAGCCATATCTGCAGTAATCTCCCTCTAATGCAGCGGGATCACTTTGGCTGGAATGTGCTGTGATAGTGACAGTGACATTGTCCCGGGGCGGATCCAGAAAATGTGTTTACGGGGGGGGGGGGGGTCCGGTTTCGGCTTTCATGTTAAATGGCATAAAAATGGGGGGGGCCCTGGATCCGCCCCTGTTGTCATGCTATACCTAGACTGCAGAAATGTCACTTTGCTGCCGCCGATCATGGCACGAGTATGTAGCGTTTTAAGATCACACTAGGTGGCAGCACTGTCTTGGAACACGCCGATTCACCAGTCAGGGCTCACGTGTCACGATAATGTCATGCTGTTGCATGCGCCAAGCAAAGAACCAGCATGAAAACGCCACCTCGCTCGGTGTCGCCACCTAGTGTCCGTTATCGCAGCTGTATATAGGGGCGCTAGTTGATAGGGTGCGGTGATGGGATGTATGCGGTATGTACTGTGTCGGCCATATGATTGGCTAACACGCAGCGAGGGACGTATCTCATTGGTTAACCAAGTGCGTATTTAATTCCATTGTAATCGATGTCAAATCATCTACTTAAATGTTGACACAGAACGCTATAAAACTGCCGATCGGCCACGATGTCAGTTATCTCCTGTGACACTTGGTCAAATACATCGCGACTATTTAAACTGTATGTTTGTCCAATCCGGAGAGCATGTGGTGTGAATATATGTTATCCCGGACACAGGAGAGTAACATGTATCTGGCGGGTCGCCTGTGACAGCTGCGTGTAGTGTATGTAATCCTGTATATTTCTGCCGATGTGATATAACATAATGGCGCCAATCCATACCTCATGACGCCATTGCCGAGTTTTCCAACACGTGTTGTCGTTCATCTCAGTAACGCCAGTCTCGTGGCCCCTATTAGTCAGTGTGTGCACTGAAGTGGCTGCCAACACCATCTGGTTCAGGTGTGAACTTCGAAAATATGTTTCTATGGACATCATCTTGCTCGTTAGTGGTTCATGTATACGTGGAGTCATGCTGCGGAAATGCATCGTGAATGAATATATTTGCGAAAGCAGTTGTTAAATTTAATTGTTAAATTCTGTTATACGTAGTGTATATGTCAAAATAGGGAAATTCCTCGCATATTTGCGGAATATACTGCAATTTTTAACTTAGTACTATATCAAAGGAAGATTTTAAAGCAGAATTTTATTTTTAAGCTAATTAGTTGTAATTAACATCGCGTAAAGTTTTACTATAATAATTGTGTTTCCGATACAAGTTATACTATAATATTTAGCTCTATTGCTGGGACAATATATATCATCTTTGATTACAGTTATTTTCAGTTATACAACATGCGCCTTGCAACATAACAGGTTTTGTAACAGTGCTTTAACTAATTGTGCGTCAGGTAAGAATCACGTTCCTGATGTTGAATATGAATTCGTGCTATTGGCCTATGTATGTGGGCGATAGTACGGGATCAAGGCAATAACATCACATATACAGAGTGTATTTAATTGTGTTCAGAGATTTACAATGCCATCGCGTGCGTATATAGATCTCCTTCTCCCTATATATATATATATATATATATATATATATATATATATATATATATATATATATACATTATATTATATTGTCGTACCGCCTGGGCCTTAATCCTGCTGAAAACAGCTTTGTCCACATAAGGGAAAATATCAGTAAAATCGTGGTTCTCGTGGGTATGATCACATAGTTCGGCTAATCATACGCGGAATCTCAGCAAGCAGACCCGTTGTACAATCCATCACGTGATCAGTAGCTGTGACGTCATCGGTAATCCCAGTCCGGCCTGGCGCGTGTGTACGTACAGGGTTTAAATAATGGTAAAGATAACAGTATTCACGTAATAAAAAGCCCGATCCGTACAACAGAACCAGCCTCCCTTGTTGTCAATACGTGGCCACAACGCCCTGGATCACTCGATATCGCATACCTCATTAAGAACATTTAACAACGAGAACAGAAATTAAACAAAACAATCACATGGCGGTAGTCATGACTAGAAGCGCGCAGCCATACAATAATACGCAATATATTTGTGCCTCAATAGACGACCTGGTACATCAACATACTTGCCAACATCAGATTGACCATCTGACAGCAGTGTGATGTGTATGGGGGGAGGGAGGGGCTATTAGGACGATATCGCCCCTCCACAGCTATACATAGGATTATGCAGTCACGTCTGGTGTGACCTTGTCAACGACCTTCCTACCAGCCACGTACACCTCGATGATGTTTCGGTCATCACCTGGAACATGTACAATATAAACGTATCATAATGCAGCTCCTGAATCATATGACAAGTAACGAACATTACAGATCTTGTAGGATAATTTCTACATACTATACCGACATAACAAAGTCATTAGGATCTCTTTGAGATCGTATTGATAACCTCGACTGCTTCCCATGGGTGAACGCCCATAGTGGGTTTAGTATTCGTGTTCCTGGTCTGCGGACCCTCACCCAGGTAGATGAACTTCTGTATTTGGTCTTGGAGCGTGTCGTCACTGAACACGTCCACCGGAGTGTCGGGGCTGTCGAGACGCACGCGCAGGGCGTCGAAGTCCTTGCCCACCTCAAAGTTACCAATGGTCTTGTCCAGACCGAGCACTGTGGGGAGACAATCACATGGAGACAGCCATCAGACAAGACAACCACAATACAGCGATACATGGAGACAGCTATAAGACAACCACAATACAGCGATACATGGAAACAGCTATAAGACAGCCACAATACACCGCTACATGGAGACAGCTATAAGACAACCACAATACAACGATACATGGAGACAGCTATAAGACAACTACAATACAGCGATACGTGGAGACAGCTATAAGACAACCACAATACAGCGATACATGGAAACAGCTATAAGACAGCCACAATACACCGCTACATGGAGACAGCTATAAGACAAGCACAATACAGCGATACATGGAGACAGCTATAAGACAACCACAATACAGCGATACGTGGATACAGCTATAAGACAGCCACAATACAGCGATACATGGAGACAGCTATAAGATAACCACAATACAGCGATACGTGGATACAGCTATAAGACAACCACAATACAGCAATACATGGAGACAGTTATAAGACAACCACAATACAGCGATACATGGAGACAGCTATAAGACAACCACAATACAGCGGTACATGGAGACAGCTATAATACAACCACAATACAGCGATACATGGAGACAGCTATAAGACAACCACAATACAGCAATACATGGAAACAGCTATAAGACAGCCACAATACACCGCTACATGGAGACAGCTATAAGACAACCAAAATACAGCGATACGTGGATACAGCTATGAGACAACCACAATACAGCGATACATGGAGACAGCTATAAGACAACCACAATACAGCGATACATGGAGACAGCTATAAGCCAACCACAATACAGCGATACATGTAGACAGTTATAAGACAACCACAATACAGCGATACATGGAGACAGCTATAAGACAACCACAATACAGCGATACATGGAGACAGCTATAATACAACCACAATACAGCGGTACATGGAGACAGCTATAAGACAACCACAATACAGCAATACATGGAAACAGCTATAAGACAGCCACAATACACCGCTGCATGGAGACAGCTATAAGACAGCCACAATACACCGCTGCATGGAGACAGCTATAAGACAGCCACAATACACCGCTACATGGAGACAGTTATAAGACAACCACAATACAGCGATACATGGAGACAGCTATAAGACAACCACAATACAACGATACATGGAGACAGTTATAAGACAACCACAATACAGCGATACATGGAGACAGCTATAAGACAACCACAATACACCGCTACATGGAGACAGTTATAAGACAACCACAATACAACGATACATGGAGACAGTTATAAGACAACCACAATACAACGATACATGGAGACAGTTATAAGACAACCACAATACAGCGATACATGGAGACAGCTATAAGACAACCACAATACACCGCTACATGGAGACAGCTATAAGACAACCACAATACAACGATACATGGAGACAGCTATAAGACAACCACAATACAGCGATACGTGGATACAGCTATAAGACAGCCACAATACAGCGATACATGGAGACAGCTATAAGACAACCACAATACAGCGATACGTGGATACAGCTATAAGACAGCCACAATACACCGCTGCATGGAGACAGCTATAAGACAACCACAATACAGCGATACATGGAGACAGTTATAAGACAACCACAATACAGCGATACATGGAGACAGCTATAAGACAACCACAATACACCGCTACATGGAGACAGCTATAAGACAACCACAATACAACGATACATGGAGACAGCTATAAGACAACCACAATACAGCGATACGTGGATACAGCTATAAGACAGCCACAATACAGCGATACATGGAGACAGCTATAATACAACCACAATACAGCGGTACATGGAGACAGCTATAAGACAACCACAATACAGCAATACATGGAAACAGCTATAAGACAAGCACAATACACCGCTGCATGGAGACAGCTATAAGACAACCACAATACAGCAATACATGGAAACAGCTATAAGACAGCCACAATACACCGCTGCATGGAGACAGCTATAAGACAACCACAATACAGCGGTACATGGAGACAGCTATAAGACAACCACAATACAGCGATACATGGAACAATAACTGAGGGAAACCATGATAGAGACCAAGTATAAATGATGACATCCAAAACTGAACTGAAACACCGCTAAAAGGATAATTACAATTGAAGACCGCCATGACTGAAGACAAACTTAACTGGAGACAAGCATGTCTGACGGCAACCGTAACTGAAGACATCCATGACTGAATACAACGGTAACTGAAGACAACGATAACTGAAGACAACCGTAACTGAACACACTGCCGATGAAAACAACCATAACTGAACACACTGCCACTGAAGACAACTGAGCAAACTGCCACTGAAGACAACCGTAACAGAACACACTGCCATTGATGACAACCTTAACTGAAGATAACCGTAATTGAAGACAACAGTAACTGAGTGACGTCACACACATCATCGATAACTTCAACCTCCAAGTTTATTTGTATAAAATCACGTTAATGTAGCACAATTTCGTAACTGTCTTATTATGTCAAAAAGCGATCTTCCAGACCGTGCAATTGATTGTTGGGTTTATAGTTGTCCAGGTTCTATAGTTTACGTCACCATAGTTGTCATATGCCAGTTGTTGATATACGGTTTTGATGACGTCATACCTTGTGCTCCTCCCAGGGTGGCGAGACGGAAAGCTTCTTTGTAATCCAGTTTCCGATAGCTATCTCTATCCAGACTCAGGATGTTGGACACCTGAGTTGCCATCCGGATACTGTCCAGAAGGGACGGGTGGAACCCTCCGGAGACATCTTATGCCAGGAAAACAGAACAAATAACAGAGCTTCATGGTCATTTGGTATCTAGTGCTCAATGGATTCAATAATTATATAATGAAACCCAATGACACATAACACCTCCATCGTAACTGACGAAAAGAAAAGAAAATCAAACATATAGGAACCAATGTTATGCTAGTGTTCATCCCGGGGGCCATCTTGCAGCGCTTAGTCATTCGGTATCTGATATAGACAGTAATAACGGTTTCTGATGTCCCTAACATATGAACAGTAAATCAAGTCGACAAGAACATCTGGAAAACACCATAGATTATACTTAATAAATTCATGAAGAGAACACATAGCATTGAGATATCTTACCCGTTCCCAGCCCGACCTTGACCCCGTTGTCAAGCAGGCGACGTACGTCACACAGTCCGCTACATAAACTGTAAAGAGACAAAAAATAGTCACCTTCTGAAAAAAGGATCCCTGATTTGCATGATCAGCCCGCTTGCAGCGTGATTCAAGCTATATCTATAGCAAGGTACAGCACATGTTGTGAATCCATACTAGGAATGGTAACTGGCTGGATGGGGGAGGCCATGGTTTCCTGTTACGTGGACCTTGATTTTTTTTAATTTCTTAGCATTTGTATCCAATGGTGTATCTCATCCCGTCCATGAAAGAACCATATATTATATATATATATATATCAGGGCGGTAAAATCATTTATTTTTATTATACAAGTCTGATCGAAAAATTGTCCTGGCAACGTGTGCTGAATCATGGTTTAATTCAAAATAAATTGCATTAATCAAATTATCCGGTAACGATTTCAACCATTTCCACCCTCCCCCCGCTCCTCCAACTTCTACAGGCGGTCGTCTGCTAACACGATGTACATATTGTTGTTTCCACGACATGATAAACAGTATATCACAAAACGTGTAAAACCAGTGGCTCCCTACAGTGAGCTGTTTCCCAACTAAGCGCTGGATTTTCCTTCCATTTGGTGAGCCATAATGCAGCAATACTTGGTAACGATGCGACGAGAAGATACGGTCTGGTGCCTACAGAACCCCATCGTTAATCACATGAACAGTCACATTGCCCTGACGCCAATAGTATTTAAGCTTTGTATGTTGAAGGGGGGAGGGCGGCAAGGGGTGTTTTCGTTCCTCGGGAATGGAGTTTTCACTTCACCGTGAACTGGGAATGAGGAAAATAATTCTTCGTGAACTGGAAATGAGATATTAGCCGACCGTCGTGATCAACGATTTTTCGTTAATCATGAACTGACAATTTTAATACTAAATAAACGTGAATTGGGAAATCGCCAATTTATGCCATATATCGGCCCCTTCCATTGCATGTAGGGAGTGCTTCATTTAATTCATCGTGACCTGGGAATAAAAAACAAAAACTCTTCGTGAATTGGGAACACGACCGCCCCCCCCCCCCCCCCCCCCACCCCATCGTCCCGTTGAAGCCTTGCATGAAACAAAGTAAAACGTGGCTCCCCGCTGGACATTTTGCAAGTGCAGCCGTTAATTTGCGCGGGTAGTACCGACCTGGTGTTGGAGTTGGGGCAGTGCGAGATCCCGGCCCCTGTCTCTCTGAACACCCTCAGCTCGTCATCAGACAGGTGCACGGCGTGGGCCATCACGGTCTGCAAAGAGAACGGCCCAATACAGGTCTCAGCGAACACTTCCCGGCATGCAAATCGCCAGCCGTGCCGCAACGAGGCTCACGATAGACGGGCAACGAACCGATCTCAATGAGGAGTCAAACCCCAGACCGATCCCGCAAAGATAGATGTAACGAACACTGCGTGAAATTCATTCCCTATGTTAGACCTGCCCGTATGAAAGCAAAAAGCATATTTATGTTATGTGTCACATATTAAATTAAAAAAAAAAAACGTCAAATTCTTGTTTATCATTCGAAATTCTTCTGACGCTGGGCTTGATTAATGGCCCAGGTGTACCTAATAACTATTAAGGTACCTGCACAACACTCGGCAAAAACATTAAGAGGTTAGCAATAGCCCAACCCCTGCTCCCTACCCCAACACCACCTACGTACACAATAGATTACGAAACGTTTTAAATGTTTTCACTGGATACTGATTGATGATTGTCAATGATTGTAGAAGTAGGGGCGCCCCGCATAACGACACCTGTGTGCGGTCACCATGGGTACTGCAAGCCATAGCTGACGTAACCGTGGTGGCCTCACCTTGTGGTTGAGCAGCCCGTGCTTGTGATAGACCTCACCTTGTGGTTGAGCAGTCCGTGCTTGCGATAGACCTCACCTTGTGGTTGAGCAGCCCGTGCTTGTGATAGACCTCACCGTGTGGTTGAGCAGCCCGTGCTTGTGATAGACCTCACCTTGTGGTTGAGCAGCCCGTGCTTGTGATAGACCTCACCTTGTGGTTGAGCAACCCGTGCTTGTGATAGACCTCACCTTGTGGTTGAGCAGCCTGTGCTTGTGATAGACCTCACCTTGTGGTTGAGCAGCCTGTGCTTGTGATAGACCTCACCTTGTGGTTGAGCAGCCCGTGGTTGTGATAGACCTCACCTTGTGGTTGAGCAGCCCGTGCTTGTGATAGACCTCACCTTGTGGTTGAGCAGTCCGTGCTTGTGATAGACCTCACCTTGTGGTTGAGCAGTCCGTGCTTGTGATAGACCTCACCTTGTGGTTGAGCAGCCCGTGCTTGTGATAGACCTCACCTTGCGGTTGAGCAGCCCGTGCTTGTGATAGACCTCACCTTGTGGTTGAGCAGCCCGTGCTTGTGATAGACCTCACCTTGTGGTTGAGCAACCCGTGCTTGTGATAGACTTCACCTTGTGGTTGAGCAGCCTGTGCTTGTGATAGACCTCACCTTGTGGTTGAGCAGCCCGTGGTTGTGATAGACCTCACCTTGTGGTTGAGCAGCCCGTGCTTGTGATAGACCTCACCTTGTGGTTGAGCAGTCCGTGCTTGTGATAGACCTCACCTTGTGGTTGAGCAGCCCGTGCTTGTGATAGACCTCATTGTGTGGTTGAGTAGCCTGTGCTTGTGATAGACCTCACCTTGTGGTTGAGCAGCCTGTGCTTGTGATAGACCTCACCTTGTGGTTGAGCAGCCTGTGCTTGTGATAGACCTCACCTTGTGGTTGAGCAGCCCGTGCTTGTGATAGACCTCACCTTGTGGTTGAGCAACCCGTGCTTGTGATAGACCTCACCTTGTGGTTGAGCAGCCTGTGCTTGTGATAGACCTCACCTTGTGGTTGAGCAGCCCGTGCTTGTGATAGACCTCACCTTGTGGTTGAGCAACCCGTGCTTGTGATAGACCTCACCTTGTGGTTGAGCAGCCTGTGCTTGTGATAGACCTCACCTTGTGGTTGAGCAGCCCGTGGTTGTGATAGACCTCACCTTGTGGTTGAGCAGCCCGTGCTTGTGATAGACCTCACCGTGTGGTTGAGCAGCCCGTGCTTGTGATAGACCTCACCTTGTGGTTGAGCAGCCCGTGCTTGTGATAGACCTCACCTTGTGGTTGAGCAACCCGTGCTTGTGATAGACCTCACCTTGTGGTTGAGCAGCCTGTGCTTGTGATAGACCTCACCTTGTGGTTGAGCAGCCTGTGCTTGTGATAGACCTCACCTTGTGGTTGAGCAGCCCGTGGTTGTGATAGACCTCACCTTGTGGTTGAGCAGCCCGTGCTTGTGATAGACCTCACCTTGTGGTTGAGCAGTCCGTGCTTGTGATAGACCTCACCTTGTGGTTGAGCAGTCCGTGCTTGTGATAGACCTCACCTTGTGGTTGAGCAGCCCGTGCTTGTGATAGACCTCACCTTGCGGTTGAGCAGCCCGTGCTTGTGATAGACCTCACCTTGTGGTTGAGCAGCCCGTGCTTGTGATAGACCTCACCTTGTGGTTGAGCAACCCGTGCTTGTGATAGACTTCACCTTGTGGTTGAGCAGCCTGTGCTTGTGATAGACCTCACCTTGTGGTTGAGCAGCCCGTGGTTGTGATAGACCTCACCTTGTGGTTGAGCAGCCCGTGCTTGTGATAGACCTCACCTTGTGGTTGAGCAGTCCGTGCTTGTGATAGACCTCACCTTGTGGTTGAGCAGCCCGTGCTTGTGATAGACCTCATTGTGTGGTTGAGTAGCCTGTGCTTGTGATAGACCTCACCTTGTGGTTGAGCAGCCTGTGCTTGTGATAGACCTCACCTTGTGGTTGAGCAGCCTGTGCTTGTGATAGACCTCACCTTGTGGTTGAGCAGCCCGTGCTTGTGATAGACCTCACCTTGTGGTTGAGCAACCCGTGCTTGTGATAGACCTCACCTTGTGGTTGAGCAGCCTGTGCTTGTGATAGACCTCACCTTGTGGTTGAGCAGCCCGTGCTTGTGATAGACCTCACCTTGTGGTTGAGCAACCCGTGCTTGTGATAGACCTCACTTTGTGGTTGAGCAGCCTGTGCTTGTGATAGACCTCACCTTGTGGTTGAGCAGCCCGTGGTTGTGATAGACCTCACCTTGTGGTTGAGCAGCCCGTGCTTGTGATAGACCTCACCTTGTGGTTGAGCAGTCCGTGCTTGTGATAGACCTCACCTTGTGGTTGAGCAACCCGTGCTTGTGATAGACCTCACCTTGTGGTTGAGCAGCCCGTGCTTGTAATAGACCTCACCTTGTGGTTGAGCAGGCCGTGCTTGTGATAGACCTCACCTTGTGGTTGAGCAGCCCGTGCTTGTGATAGACCTCACCGTGTGGTTGAGCAGCCCGTGCTTGTGATAGACCTCACCTTGTGGTTGAGCAGCCCGTGCTTGTGATAGACCTCACCTTGTGGTTGAGCAACCCGTGCTTGTGATAGACCTCACCTTGTGGTTGAGCAACCCGTGCTTGTGATAGACCTCACCTTGTGGTTGAGCAACCCGTGCTTGTGATAGACCTCACCGTGTGGTTGAGCAGCCTGTGCTTGTGATAGACCTCACCTTGTGGTTGAGCAGCCCGTGGTTGTGATAGACCTCACCTTGTGGTTGAGCAGGCCGTGCTTGTGATAGACCTCACCTTGTGGTTGAGCAGCCCGTGCTTGTGATAGACCTCACCTTGTGGTTGAGCAGCCTGTGCTTGTGATAGACCTCACCTTGTGGTTGAGCAGCCCGTGCTTGTGATAGACCTCACCTTGTGGTTGAGCAGCCCGTGCTTGTGATAGACCTCACCTTGTGGTTGAGCAGCCTGTGCTTGTGATAGACCTCACCTTGTGGTTGAGCAGCCCGTGGTTGTGATAGACCTCACCGTGTGGTTGAGCAGCCCGTGGTTGTGATAGACCTCACCGTGTGGTTGAGCAGCCCGTGCTTGTGATAGACCTCACCTTGTGGTAGAGCAGCCTGTGCTTGTGATAGACCTCACCTTGTGGTTGAGCAGCCTGTGCTTGTGATAGACCTCACCTTGTGGTTGAGCAGCCCGTGGTTGTGATAGACCTCACCGTGTGGTTGAGCAACCCGTGCTTGTGATAGACCTCACCTTGTGGTTGAGCAGTCCATGCTTGTGATAGACCTCACCTTGTGGTTGAGCAGCCCGTGCTTGTGATAGGCCTCACCGTGTGGTTGAGCAGCTCGTGCTTGTGATAGACCTCACCTTGTGGTTGAGCAGTCCGTGCTTGTGATAGACCTCACCTTGTGGTTGAGCAGCCCGTGCTTGTGATAGACCTCTGTGTAAGACCCGCAGTCCGGATGCAGCTTCTTCACCCAGTCAATCTCGGCTTTATTCTCTGAAATGTGGCTCTGCAACAATACAATAAATCAGTACATATATAGGCATCCACTACAGATCAAAGCATTTTGGAAGGTAAAACTTGTATTGCTTATTGCTGAGGGCCATTGGCACCAAACTATCCAGGATATTAAATAAAACTGGTGCATAAATGTCACTAGGAAACGCTATGACTAGCCAGCATTAATTGAGTATATCAACGTCTACTCGATTCAACTGCATCTTTGACTATCCTGGATCCGTGTTGGAAAGTCTTAAATATGGACAGCAATTTGAACGAAAAACTCTGCAAGAAGACGTGATGGACTAACATGGTGTTGGTAAATATTGCCTTTTGCTGTATATAGTACACGTAAGGTTGCCAATATATACTTTGGGTAGTCTTTGATCTTTGATCGTTATTATTCGGATGGATTTAACTGCGAAACACGATCACATGGGGGGTTCCTATGTTGAATACCTGTATTGGCAAGTCTTATTGGGAGGCTATGTCACCGAGACCCGTCAGATAATATCACATGGGGGGTTTCTATGTTGAATACCTGTATTGGCAAGTCTTATTGGGAGGCTATGTCACCAAGACCCGTCAGATAATATCACATGGGGGGTTTCTATGTTGAATACCTGTATTGGCAAGTCTTATTGGGAGGCTATGTCACCTAGACCCGTCAGATAATATCACATGGGGGGTTTCTATGTTGAATACCTGTATTGGCAAGTCTTATTGGGAGGCTATGTCACCGAGACCCGTCAGATAATATCACATGGGGGGTTTCTATGTTGAATACCTGTATTGGCAAGTCTTATTGGGAGGCTATGTCACCAAGACCCGTCAGATAATATCACATGGGGGGTTTCTATGTTGAATACCTGTATTGGCAAGTCGTATTGGGAGGCTATGTCACCGAGACCCGTCAGATAATATCACATGGGGGGTTTCTATGTTGAATACCTGTATTGGCAAGTCTTATTGGGAGGCTATGTCACCAAGACCCGTCAGATAATATCACATGGGGGGTTTCTATGTTGAATACCTGTATTGGCAAGTCTTATTGGGAGGCTATGTCACCAAGACCCGTCAGATAATATCACATGGGGGGTTTCTATGTTGAATACCTGTATTGGCAAGTCTTATTGGGAGGCTATGTCACCAAGACCCGTCAGATAATATCACATGGGGGGTTTCTATGTTGAATACCTGTATTGGCAAGTCTTATTGGGAGGCTATGTCACCAAGACCCGTCAGATAATATCACATGGGGGGTTTCTATGTTGAATACCTGTATTGGCAAGTCGTATTGGGAGGCTATGCCACCGAGACCCGTCAGATAATATCACATGGGGGGTTCCTATGTTGAATACCTGTATTGGCAAGTCTTATTGGGAGGCTATGTCACCGAGACCCGTCAGATAATATCACATGGGGGGTTTCTATGTTGAATACCTGTATTGGCAAGTCTTATTGGGAGGCTATGTCACCAAGACCCGTCAGATAATATCACATGGGGGGTTTCTATGTTGAATACCTGTATTGGCAAGTCGTATTGGGAGGCTATGTCACCGAGACCCGTCAGATAATATCACATGGGGGGTTCCTATGTTGAATACCTGTATTGGCAAGTCTTATTGGGAGGCTATGTCACCGAGACCCGTCAGATAATATCACATGGGGGGTTTCTATGTTGAATACCTGTATTGGCAAGTCTTATTGGGAGGCTATGTCACCAAGACCCGTCAGATAATATCACATGGGGGGTTTCTATGTTGAATACCTGTATTGGCAAGTCGTATTGGGAGGCTATGTCACCAAGACCCGTCAGATAATATCACATGGGGGATTTCTATGTTGAATACCTGTATTGGCAAGTCTTATTGGGAGGCTATGTCACCAAGACCCGTCAGATAATATCACATGGGGGGTTCCTATGTTGAATACCTGTATTGGCAAGTCTTATTGGGAGGCTATGTCACCGAGACCCGTCAGATAATATCACATGGGGGGTTCCTATGTTGAATACCTGTATTGGCAAGTCTTATTGGGAGGCTATGTCACCGAGACCCGTCAGATAATATCACATGGGGGGTTCCTATGTTGAATACCTGTATTGGCAAGTCGTATTGGGAGGCTATGTCACCAAGACCCGTCAGATAATATCACATGGGGGGTTTCGATGTTGAATACCTGTATTGGCAAGTCGTATTGGGAGGCTATGTCACCAAGACCCGTCAGATAATATCACATGGGGGGTTTCTATGTTGAACACCTGTATTGGCAAGTCTTATTGGGAGGCTATGTCACCAAGACCCGTCAGATAATATCACATGGGGGGTTTCTATGTTGAACACCTGTATTGGCAAGTCTTATTGGGAGGCTATGTCACCAAGCCCCGTCAGATAATATCACACGGGGGGTTTCTATGTTGAATACCTGTATTCATTTGGCAAGTCGTATTGGGAGGCTATGTCACCAAGACCCGTCAGATAATATCACATGGGGGGTTTCTATGTTGAATACCTGTATTGGCAAGTCGTATTGGGAGGCTATGTCACCAAGACCCGTCAGATAATATCACATGGGGGGTTCCTATGTTGAATACCTGTATTGGCAAGTCGTATTGGGAGGCTATGTCACCAAGACCCGTCAGATAATATCACATGGGGGGTTCCTATGTTGAATACCTGTATTGGCAAGTCGTATTGGGAGGCTATGTCACCAAGACCCGTCAGATAATATCACATGGGGGGTTTCTATGTTGAATACCTGTATTGGCAAGTCTTATTGGGAGGCTATGTCACCAAGACCCGTCAGATAATATCACATGGGGGGTTCCTATGTTGAATACCTGTATTGGCAAGTCGTATTGGGAGGCTATGTCACCAAGACCCGTCAGATAATATCACATGGGGGGTTCCTATGTTGAATACCTGTATTGGCAAGTCTTATTGGGAGGCTATGTCACCAAGACCCGTCAGATAATATCACATGGGGGGTTCCTATGTTGAATACCTGTATTGGCAAGTCTTATTGGGAGGCTATGTCACCAAGGCCCGTCAGATAATATCACATGGGGGGTTTCTATGTTGAATACCTGTATTGGCAAGTCGTATTGGGAGGCTATGTCACCAAGACCCGTCAGATAATATCACATGGGGGGTTTCTATGTTGAATACCTGTATTGGCAAGTCTTATTGGGAGGCTATGTCACCAAGACCCGTCAGATAATATCACATGGGGGGTTCCTATGCTGAATACCTGTATTGGCAAGTCTTATTGGGAGGCTATGTCACCACGACCCGTCAGATAATATCACATGGGGGGTTCCTATGTTGAATACCTGTATTGGCAAGTCGTATTGGGAGGCTATGTCACCGAGACCCGTCAGATAATATCACATGTTCCTATGTTGAACACCTGTATTCATTTGGCAAGTCATATTGGGAGGTTATTTCACCAAGACCCGTCAGATAATATCACATGGGGGGTTCCTGTGTTCACTGTATCCTATGTTGAATACCTGTATTGGCAAGTCGTATCGGGCGGCTATGTCTCCGAGACCCTTAAGCAGATCCTCATCGCACGTTGGGACGAACCTCGGCGTTACGACGGGTGTGAGCAGTGGATTCTGGTCAAGGAGACATGAAAACATTCACGGTGAAACTACTGAGATAGACAGGAACCCCCCCCCCCCTTTGCCCCCACGGTGCGGCATGACATTACATGACATCACACTGCACATTGGAGTAAATGACACAATATCACATCCTTACAGTCAAGTAAAAATCAAGTTCATAACTATGTATGTTAATCGTTCGCTTTGAATGATATGATCATAATTAAGCAATAATTAAAGATAAACGACTAATAGACACGGCCCATGGACTCCTTGTCAAACAAGTTTGCAGGGCGTTAGAATGGTCAGTAAAATGACTCATGCCTTGCTAATTGCTACCCCGTGCTATAGATCTGCCTCATCACGATAAACAGAGGGCCGATGCGAACCATTAGGATAAGAGGGCGTCAACGACGTCAGCTTTCAGCGGACTTAGATCTAAACTCGAATGTCCCTCGGTAATATTATCATCCATAACAATAATATTATGCACATAGCTACCTTAAGATTTATGACGGCTTCGACGAATCTGGAAAAAAATATATATATTTAAAAAAAAAATCCACATATTGTTCCACATGCTACGACAGTCAAGCTTTGATTAAAAGCACGATTCATTATTTAAAACGGGATGTCCATTGTCACCAATAGACCAAGGTTCTGTATTCTACTTGTAAGCTAACACTAGTGCGCTGCGATGTCTACAGTACTGTATTTGTCAAATTTAAATGACATCTCATCTCCGTAATTAACTTGTGCTATTCGGGGTAAGCGAAGTGATGGGAGCGATACTGCAGTGTCCCAGAGCAATAATAGTGAGGAAACCAAGGCGCTCACGTCTTTGTGTCTGCAAGGGACTGCGGTGTGGTTTCCGTGTAGTATAGAGGGCAGTTCCTGTTCATACACACCTTGCCAACGTATGCGCGCTGACCCGCCGCAGCTACAAATAGCGAAAAGGAGTAAAGACTAAAAAGGAATGCCGCAAGAGGATTAAACTGTAAAATTCAATACTTGCGAAGCCATACAATGGAACCTTATTTCAAGCTAGGCCTACCAAGCGTACCGAGTAATGGTGATCGCTTGCTTAAGAAAGGGATTATCAACCATTCTGAATGAAAGTATCGTCATACCTAGCAGACTTTTTATAGTATAATGGCACTTTATGATAATTGTAATAACTATTTTTCAGTTCATCCTAAGATTTAATTATAAACTACGAAGTTGTGGTCCTTAAAGCTACTGAATGTGTTGTGAATGTGTGATTGTAATGCAAGTCTCACTGACCTATAACACGGCACAGCTTCAGAGTGCTTTCCAAATGTATTGTGGCGAAGTAACAGGCAGTAGTTGTGCCGTTCTTCATTACCCGCCTCTGAACGAGAACCACCATCGTCAAGCATCAAAGGTTCCATAAGCTATACTTTGCGAAGAAAGAATCCATAAAAACTTAGCTTCGTGGTGACCATGAATGGGTTAATAAATGTTATACATGGTGGACATGCATTTACCGGCTGCCCAACCAAGTCAACTGGCAATGAGAATAGTATTGCGCACAATGTTTCGACTACAATCCTAATTAGACGCCTAACAAATGCCATATTAATATTGAAACTTGTGGGTGAGTGGGAAAAAGTAAGGTTGGGTCCGAGGCAGGGAGTCCCGATAATAACTTCACATATATTTTGGAGGGGAGGTTACCATTAATAAGTCCAATTTACAGGCTTTTCCTTTTTTTCTTTAAACAGACACTTACGACCACCCGTGTGTACATCTCCTTGGCTACCTCAGGGTTGCGGAACTTAGCCTCTGCGGGGAAGGTGTATGTTTCCAGCCACTCTAGCAGGGGTAGGTCGAGCCCCTTCCCGGCATTCACATACTGTGAAGCGTGAATGTGGGTGTCGACAAACCCCGGCAGCAAGAATTCTCTGCGAGAGATCGCCAAACATGACAGTCAACATCACATTGCTATCAGACATGTTCCAAAATATGTGTACTTAATTCACTACTCTTGTTTGATGTCAACTATTGCGTAGGTTATCAAAAGAACAGTATTATATGGTAAATGATTTGGCTATGGCCTATCTATGTTTCCACAAATATATTTCGATAAACATAAATGTGATTTTTACTGGACTTGACTTCCTCAATTCGCCATGCAGCGTGATAGTGCCAACGCCCACTGGGCGCAGTACGCAGAAAGCGTTACGAAGCAGGCGTAGATTGTGACTCTGTCTGGACATGTAGATTGCAATCTTTTAAGAAACTCTATGAAGTCAACACAAATCTATATTAGCCAAAAATCAGATCGACCAGCCCCCCCTCCTCCGTCGACACACGCAACCATACACATAGGGACACTCGAATTCGCTTTCTCTTCATATATCAAATCTTAGCAACAACTTTTCATTACCTGTCTGAAAGCTTCTCGATGTCATCCATATTGAAGTCATATTGTACGGATAAAGTTTCTTTGTTTGATGCATCCTCCATAAATTCTATCTGCAGTATAGATACAATTGTACATTAACACATGCAGCGTTTTGATATATAGGTATCTTGGTATCAAAGAAAAAATCAATAGTAGGGAGTACATTTATCAATTAACTTGCCTTGCAAAGTCGTCTATCATGTTGCATTACTGTTAGTATAAGGTTTAACGTTTAAAACAAACAAACAAATGCAATGACCACAACGGGTTGATTCAGCACACATTCAAATGTGTAATCATGTGTAAGTTGCCTTGCAATTATAGTGTAAATACCCAATAAAATGTAAAACATAAGATGTTCCGATGGCGTCACTATTTGTTCTGATGACGTCACTGACCTCTCCGTCACGTACTCCTATCAGGGTGTCTCGAAGGGTAACCATGGCAACATCCCACGTGGCGTGCACCACTGTGCCCCAGAAGACTGTCATCTCGCTTCTGTCCTTGGATCCCATCTCGAAAATGAAGCGAAAAAAATATCGATGTTGCTCACGTGATCAGTCAGAGCTCCAAAACGTATATCGCATTCCTTTGAAAGGAAAAATATGCTCTGTGATTGTTTCGGTAATGACATGTTATAACATAGAATACAACCATTTCAGTTAGCTTATGAAATCGCGAAATTTCCAGTTCGGTAATAAAAATTTAGTTTGTTACCAAAATCTGTGAAAAGTTAGTTTGCTGTAATAAATGCGTGACTCAAGGTAAACCACTATAGAGTTGAACGTAGAATTGCAACGTTTGTTTTAATGTGCGAACCTTGTATCAGTTTATCCGCATATTTTTTAGCTTGTCCAATCGCAGATTGCGGGTTGTGTCAATTCCAATTTTTTTTTACTGAAAACCGAATCCCTCTCCACTCAAACTTAACGAAAGTACCTACACCCAAAGACCCAAACATAACGAAAGTAACCCCCTCCACAAGACATAACGGAAGTATCTCCCTTCACCCAAACATAATGGAAGTATTTGGCGGCTGTGTGAGTGCATAAAAACAAGATGTTTCTATTCGTATAGAGAATGGTTATTATCTTATCTTCATGGAACAAGTGTCCTGCGCCGTAGGTTGTTTTTATATTAAACGTATATGCCAACACAAGTTGGTTTCTGGTTCGTTTATATGGTTAACCACGTGTACCGATGGGTACACCATAATGTCGCATTTATGCCATATACCATCTCAGTTCAATGCGGTTTGGCTAATTGGAGGTTATGGGCCAATAGTTGTCGTTGTACTAAAATATTTCGCAACCGACATTACTTTTCGATGAGCGTATTATAAAACTGCTTCATTAATTTCAACAGTTGTTCCTTCGAAATCAGTATTATTTGAAGGTATCTTAAGTTATTTGAAGATATGTTAAAGTATTTGAAGATATCTTAAATTATTTAAAGATATCTTAAATTATTTAAAATATCTTAAATTATTTAAAGATATCTTAAATTATTTAAAGGTATCTTAAATTATTTGAAGATATCTTAAATTATATGACGATATGTTAAATTATGTGGAGATATGTTCCTTTATTTGAAGATATCTTGAATTATTGGAAGATATTGACCCTGGCCCTAACTACGATCACAGACAGACCACATCATGTGTTCCAAACATACAGAAGGAACGGCGAACGTCTACCTCGTAAATGTCGCGGCTGGGCTTACCTTGTCGTCCGTGGATGATAGTATTGCTATTCAAATTGAGAGGGTCTACAAGCTGCGCCAAAGTGACGAATGTAGATTAAATTCATGTTCACGATGCATACACGCCCACAGTTCGTCATATTGTTCCTATACAAATATTCCTCATTCTTCCTCATTGTTCTCATGCATGTTGAGCTGTAAAGAGAACGAACGCTGGACACTCATGTAGATTTCACTCATAAAAGTGTTCTCACCTCTGGCTGCGCGTGACAATAGACTCTTCGAGTAGCCTATTTATTTCAACCAATGAAAACACATGTCTATCGGGTCTCGACATCTAACAGAAGCGTTCAAAAGATAAAAGAATTCTGTTACAAGCGGCTGACAGAAGACGTTAGACTGCTATACATTAGGCTGGATGCTGCCCTGCTGTGCTGTTATTAATCAAGGTACGCTTACCAGTTAGGTGAAATCGCGTAATGGATCAAGTAAATGCACAAGACCTGGTTGCAAATTGTGCGTAATTATAGGCGGAGACATTAACGAAAAACAAGTGACAGATATAAAACACGCCGACATTGTTCACGTGTAATTTCTCAAATAAGAGCGTGCCCTGGCGGACCATTCCACCCCACACTCTCGCCAAGGGGCCGCAAATATAATGTGTGTTAATTTTCTGAATGGGTGGGTCCTAGTACAAAACAGGTAGGTAATCATAAAAACAGCCCCATTGAAATCCCCAAATTGTTGGAATGTTCCAAGAATTTGGAATGGTGTAGTAGATTGCAGGACCAAATTACGATTCCCCAAGACTACCCCCTCCTCCCCCCCCCCCACCCCCCCGGGGGGATAACTGAACGAACTGTGTCAGCCCATTCACGTACCAGCTGAGAAAGGTGCACCACTTTGGTATCAGTTAAGACGGTAAAGAGGTCAGGTATTGAGAAACGGTTGGTTGGTTAGTTGGTTATTTCAGGACGCTTATTAAGAAACGGAGAATGGCTAAAATATACTAAGCATATGCTCTTGATAATTCGATTTATGTACGGTCTGTATTAAAAACGAAATCACTGACTTTTTCCCAACTGTGCTTCAAAGTAGGCCATGCAGGTATCAAAAAGTACCAAAGTGCTTAATTTAGGAACCATTGGCGTACCAAAATACACGAAAGAGACATCCTTTCTAGTGGGGCGTCCACAGCAGCCCATTTACCTTGAGATACCCCCGTGGGCTAAGGCGTGCCTTGGCATTGGAATGCTACGCACCCGGGTCTGTGAATTCAGGAATTCTTGGAGACTCGTGATTAGCTGTTGGCAATTTTGGGGGATCGTTATCCGCACCATTACTGGTTCAACGCGAAGACCCTTTACATTTACCGAGATCCTTTCTTATAACAGTTTCTCAAATATTCGCGATAAAACCTGTAAAAAAAGCTGCTGTTTAAGGATGCTTGCAAGCGTGACATGGAGGCTTTCGGCATCGATTCGAATTTTTGGAAGGATTTAGCATCCCAAAAGAGGGGATGGGGACGTCTCGTACGAGAGGGAATGGCCCATCACGACCGGCTCTGGTCCGGGAAACTGGATTTTAAACGCCAATCTAGAGAGAAATAACCAAGACCCAACGACCGCGGTAAGCTCTGGCGGTCACATATAGGTTTAATCAGTGAAAAACGCGCCAAAACAAAGCTGCAAATTCATCGTCTTTCGCAGACGGAAGGATGCCAACCAATCTTTCACGTGTGTTTTTTCGCGCCCAGTCTGGCTCAGTCCTCATCTTGGATATTCGATATTGCGCTCTCTAATTCTTGGAGATGCGAATCAGAGGGGGTATCTTCCTCCCTCTAATTGGAGCTGGACTTGCAGTACCATATTTGTACAATAAATGAGCGTTAGCGTTTAAAAATTGAAAGGGTGGGGGGGTGCTGGTGCCCGCTCGTTCGTGTCAAGAAGACACCCGTATCACTCACGCCTACCATTAACAACAACAGTCAATTCGTGGCCCCTAAGTGGTAACATTCACGATGCCCCCCCCCCCCCTGACACACACACACAAACCTCTCTGAATTGACCTCAATCCTTCAGGACGTTTTATTGTCGCATGTCAACCAAATAAAACACTTCACGCTATTAATGTCTCTTGATCTAACCTCTTGCGGCTACGTAGCACACGTTGTACATCTGGGTCCCCCCCCCCCCCGCCCAGGAACCAACCGTAGCATATGTATACGGTTGTATATCTAAAAACAAAGGGCGGGATGGGCGGGTAGGGTAGGTGGATTTCAGGCGCGGATGACATGCAGGATCTAAACAAGGTATCCATATAGGCATGTAGTGAAACAGATGGGGAAGAGAGACTTGTGCCAAAACACGGGCGGGGGGGGGGCACACCTAAGATCACGTATATTTTACATTGATAAGGGCAATATTACGCAAAAAAGGGGGAGGGGATCCGCCACTAGGGAGAGGGGATCCGCCGCTGGGGGGAGGGAATCCGCCACTGGGGGGAGGGGATCCGACACTGGGGGGAGGGGATCCGCCGCTGGGGGGGAGGGGAGCCGCAACTGGGGGGAGGGGATCCGCCGCTTGGGGGGAGGGGATCCACCACTGGGGGGGAGGCGAGCCGCCACTGGGGGGAGGGGGTACGTCAATAAAACCCACACCATGGACTGGCCCCTAGGGCTTGCGGAGCTTGCAGAGCAGATACAGTGTAACTTTGTGAATAAATTAAGGTGCTTCATTTTGTAGCTCAGACGAAGCGTGGGACATGTCGAGGATTGTTTTGTGCTCTTGTCACAGCGTGACCTGAATAGGGATAACGTTCCTACAACACATACATTACCATCCTGTAGTCTCTACTTAAGGGTGACAACATCTGTCTTCCGCAGTGGCGCCTACAAGTGGGAGGGGGTTAACCCCCCCCCCACCTTCAATCTATCACATTGGGGGTTCAGACCCTACTGCCGGCCGCCAGATTTTCAAGTATCGCCCTACCCCTCCACCGTCCGTGAGTTTTCGTACCTACTGAAAGTGACCCGCCTCAGCCCTCTCATTTTTCAAAATCATGGATCCGCTCCTGTTCAGAGACATGATGAGGACTAGATTGGTACAAATTAGAAACGCCAGATACTCTAGCCAATGAGAGAAAAAAATATCCCTTCTCGCCTGCCTTTTATATCTTTAGTTAACCCATAAACATGGGTTTGAAAAGGTCAGACAGCAGCTTCGCTGTGTGTTGACCGGCCAGTGCCCCACGAGCCGCCACCCCCACCCCCCTCGTTGGTACGGGCAGTAATACATCACAGCGCCCCACCATGCCATGTCACCCACATTGAGGTTGAGAACCATGTACACGTCAGTCCGCTGTTCAAAATCACACGATTTCACTGCGACTTTCATTTTGGAGAGTGTGTGTGAGTCGAAGAACACATCCCAGGCGTTACCACCCAACAGAGATCTGCTAACTCCAGACGTAGAATGGTTAATAAGTCATTCGACAATTGTCGTTGCCGTCCCACAGAGATCTGCTAACACCTGACATCTAATGGTTAATAAGTAAATCGACCATCGGCGCTACAGCCCCAAAAGATAATGGGGGCTACCTCGATAGCCCAGTGGGTTATGTCATCCGCGCTATAGAGATATCAGGGGACTATACATAGAAAGCACTTTTTGGAACCCACCAACCTTTAAAAACTCATATGAATGTCTTGCACCAACACTAGAACTCAAAGGAATTTGGCTATGCATATTTAAACTGCCGAAAAGAGAGGGATATTGTTGATAAATACTTCATAATTTATTGTGTACGCCCAACATTTGTCCGTTCACTTGGTATTTCGTTTGCATTGATTCGTTTGTATTGTGTACTTAGGGCCTGATGGCCTTGCAAACGGAAATAAAATAAATCAAATTCAATGCATGGTATGATGCCATGCGAACAACCTTGTCGTTGCTAGTTTTCTAACAAGTTTCTGCATCATCCGTGTATCCTGCATAACGTATCCATCCATGAATTCGGGATAACCCACGCCATTCTGATAACAAGAGAAATGACAGACAAGTTCAGTCATTGGTCATATCCTCACTGATTCGGGGTTGTATTTGGCTCCTATCCGAGGGTTTTCAGCTTCGCTCGTGTCGCCGACCTTTTCACCTTTTCAGTAACAAAGACTACATTAGTGTCATTAGATTATCCGCCATAACGAGCTAATGTCGACTAGGACATGCATGTCTCAAGGTGATTTCTATTGAGCAAAAAAAGGCTCGACCACCATTAACTCATGTGCAGGACTTGGTGGCACTGTTATGACTCAGCGACATGTGGACTGATGGGAAGTCTAAGTGGTCAATAAGTGACATGTTTTAAAGAAAGCGAAAAACACTCGAAAGCTGTCGATGTCGTCGTTCCACTCGACAGACGTATGCATTTCGTTGAATCCACTCGGCTATCTCCTCGTGTATTCTGAAAAACGCCGCTACCTCACTTCCACTTCCACACTTCCTCCTGCTTCCTCCTTACCAGATCACATGTCCTTCTTCGCAAGGAGTAGGGGGGTTACTCTCGGGGACATGGCTTCACTCTCCCTTCTTTCTCCCATTGACGCGATATGCCCAAAAGTGGTTAAAGCGTCCTGAATATTCAACCAACCAGACATGTAATGGTTAATAAGTAAATAGAACATCGGCGCCACCGCCCAAAAGATATCTGCTAACACCAGACATAATGGCGGCCGCCTCGATAGCTCAATGGGTTAGAGCATTCGCCTTGAGTGCTCTGGTCACCTGAGAGCCTAACGGTACGTGGATCGGTGGTTCACGCCCCGCTGTGGCCATGTAAAAGATCCCATGTCCTTCTTCGCAAAGAGTAGGGGGTTACTCCCAGAGACTGGACTCAATTCTATCTTTCTTCTCCCATCGACGCGATATGAACAGAGTGGTTAAAGCGTCCTGGATATACAACCAACCAGGCATGTTAATGAGTACATGGGCGCAACCGCTCAACATAGCTTTGCTAACACCAGACATGTAATGGTAAATAAGTAAATCAACCATCGGCACAACCTCTCAACATAGCTTTGCTAACACCAGACATATTATGGTTAATACGTAATCAACCTTCGGCGCAACCACTCAACAGAGCTTTGTAAACACCAGACAGAATGTGACAGGGCATAAGGTTAATTAGAACTTACTTTTCTTTGAAATCGCCGACGATTGCTGGGCCTCCAATTAAACTACAGTTCGTGGATCACGCCACCTTTACTACGTCACGGCCACGTCCGGCAAATACACGACACGCCGACATACTGTAGCCGGCAGTTAAGTCGAGCACCCAAGCGGCAAACACATCCAAAGACATAAACTTGCCTAGACCTATATGTGCTCAATTGTGGCGTCGCTTACCTTTCTCTATTGGAGTAACTGCTCCGAAGGTTCCGTCAGCTGTGTGCAAGCTGTTTTACAATCTACCTTAACTTGGCAATGTTACCGTCTTATTATAACGGTAATGGCCGACAGACATCGACGCACTGTGTGGCGAGGACAACACGAACCCGAACTTGAAATGTTGTCACTGGGACAAGCAGGGTTACAATAGTGAAAGGTCAAATCACTGGTGAATGGCCCTGTTTTAGCATGCACACCGGCGATAAGGCTATCCACACTGCCGCAGGGTGAGCTTCGAGTGAAGCCTTATCTATCATTGGATCTGCCACCAGGGTCCGCGGGAGGGTGTAGGGGTGACAGGAGGCATGGCGGCGGTGTGACCGGGAGGCGGGGTTGGGGGTGGGGGGGGGGGGGGGGCGAATCCCAAAATAACACGACGGGCTGCTGTGATGATTGTCAGGAGTTACGCGTATCCGGGATGCGGCAAGTCTTTCTTATAAAACCGCGGGGGGGGGGGGGAGCACTGTTATAAGAAGCTGGTGGGGTGGGGGGGCGGGTGCCCTTGATGCCTGACTGAGCGAACATTTGTGCTGAAAAAGATAGCCCTATGGAGAGGATATTTTGGAAACTTACGAAAGGGGGGAGGGGAGGGGGGCTGAAAATGTGCGTTTATATAGTTGCGGCGACAAAATACCCCTTCCGAGCGGATTTGGGTGGTAAAACGCCCCGCCCGAGCAGATTTTGGGGGTGAAAAAGGAGGGGGAACCGCGGATCCCCCGCCCACAACAATGTATTAGTAATATGACCAAGCTTTGTGGATCATTTTTTACAAATAACAAATGGTGTTTATTGTGAAACGCCTTTCTCCGCCACCTGTTGCCGAAGATTTCTGTGCTAATGGCAAGATCCGCGGACGCGAGGTGATGCCGCTCGGCGCAACACCAAGCAGGACACCCCGCCCCCTTCCCATCTAAACATTTAGCCCCCCCCCCCCACCCCATTCAGGGCGGGGCCGCTGGGGTCGGAGAATAACCGCACACAACCCGTGGCTATTCTGGACCACACGTCTATATTTAGCTTCTCTCCGGAAAACGTTTTAGCACAATAATCTGAGACTACCGTGGTGGTAATCCATGGTCGCAGACATTTTGTGCCGACCAAGGGAAACGCTGCGACCAAGGGAAACGCTGAGCCCCAGGTTTGCCAGGCGTTTCTTGTCCGTGGGGAAATGGAACAAATGGATGTCAGCTGTGCAAAGAACACGTAGAGAAGATTTCCGCGAATGACACCGACACACGGTTGCAGTCCTTCATAAGTCAACAAATAGTCTCATGCATGATATAAGCCCCCCCCCCCCCCCCCCCCATATAATAATGGTCAGAGCAACGCCGCAATACGAAACAAAAAACAGCTAAGGCGGTGACTAGCGCGTGACTAATACAGAGTACAGGGGACATTTAGTCAGCCCCAAGCTAACACCCAAGGCCAAGACCTTGAATTGCAAAATGCTAAGTTTTGTGAGTCAATGATGTGAGGGTTACTTGAAATCGATCACAATAAATAAGTCCTGACGCGACGTCAATTATGCCTTTATTGCAGAAAAATGCATTGGTTACGACCAAATCTTGCTTTATATTCGCCTTATGCATATGCTGGAAATTCCCATGCGAAAACGATGCTATACCTGCAAGTTTGCGCGAACGGCAAGTGCATATGGTGTGGGGCCCAAGAGCCTTTCTCATCTGCCGTCAATGGTCAATATTAAGTCTGTTAGGTCATCATTGTTGTAACCAGTTAACAAGAAATAATTGTTTCTGACAATTTGATTTAATTTTCGAGCGCATTTGACAATTATAGTCAAACGCGCTTCCTCCATATCAAGAATATGCCACGGCACGGGTGACTACCCCCAGCTAGGGGGATATCCCCGACCAGTAGTGGGATGCTATCCGTTCAACCGAGCTTATCTGCTTAGTTGATGATAATTAAAATGTTGATTTGTACATTAGAAAGTTAACGACAAATTATCTAAACACTAATATATTCGAGCAGTTGTTTCTCGCCGAAATCATGCCAGGTTCTCAAGTTGTTATACGTGAAGGCCTGATTGGCGCTCAGATTAGTTATCGCTTATGTGGTACCAAAACGTACTGCCTGAAGTCTGCTCGGCATTTATAAAATGATGCAATAAACCGATGAACTGCACACAAACCTGTGACGTAGTTCACGTGGCCTCCAACTGACGGTCAGCTGTCAAGCTGATACATACCTCTTCTGCCAGACTTGCCATTACATTTTCAAGGCAATGTTGCAGTTTTGTTAAATGCTAATGCTAATCTTTCATTTCAGATAACTATGCAGATGTTTTTAAATTGGCGGGAAACAAATGTTCGAATAGCTTTAATGGTGCTTTTATTACACATTTTGCAGAGAATTGTTGCTCGAGTTGTAAACAGACGCATTAAAACGCTCATTATAACAGTGAAGGCCGCGTAGATCAGTCGGTAGAGCGTTTACCTTTGGGCAGTAGGGTCGTGAGTTTAATTCCCGAGGAGTGCAATTAATTTTTTGCTCTACTTAGTGCAAAAATCACATTCTCTGATAAAATGTGTTCCTTCCCACGGTCATCACTGTTTTAAGGTTAGTCTTGTGAATCTTGGCGTAAGCGACCTATTAGATCATGCCACGGCAACGGCACAGTAAATCAGTAGGGCGTGCATAGAGTGGGATGGTTGAGCAGAGCCCCCATGCAGAGCAAGCTCCCCGCACGGTGGCGCTACGCAAGCCCGCTTTTACCGCTGCTGTCGGCCGGGGGCAAATTTTGATCAAAAAACGGTCAACTCAGGTGTAATTTCTTGCAATATTATTATTTTTAAAGATAAAACATAAAAATAACGAGCTCTGTGTATTTAATACAGCAAAAAACATTTATCCTTTCGAAAAAGTTATAATTGTGACTGAACTCTTACTTTCACCTGATACCGTGTGTTATTAGGCTTAGGCTGGGTACCTGGCACTAGTTTGTAGAAATGCACGGCGCATTTTTCCTATAAATTTGCGCAGCGCCGCCCTGGCGAGCGAGTGTGAAAACGTATTGAGGAAGTAGGCGACAACATAAGCTGGTACCGCCGCTCAAACTCATACAAGTAAGCAAGCTCCCCGCACGGTGGCGCTACGCAAGCTAGCTTTTACCGCTGCTGTCGGCCGGGGGCAAATTTCAAGATTCTTGAAAAACGGTCAAATCAGCTGTAATTTCTTGCGGCATTATAGTTTTCAATAATAAAATATAAAAATAACGAGCTTTGCGTACTTTATACAGCAAAAAATATCATGTACCCTTTCGAAAAAGTTATAATTGTGACAGAACTCTTTCTTTTCATCTCCTGATGTCATGTGTTATTAGGCTTAGGCTGGGTCCCAACACTAATTTGTAGAAATGCGCGACGCATTTTGCCTATCAATATGCGCAGCGCCGCGAGTGAGTAGGAAAAGGCATTGAGGAAGTAGGCGACAACAGAGATATAATGGAGCCCTAGCGGAGTGAGTCGAAGGCAGAGAGTGACAAGTAAGAGCGGGTGTTACAGAGTGTTAGGTATTGCGCGTAGGTCAAGGTCACCGCATTTCTATCTTGCCCGATAGGTGACTCACTACTCCCACGTAACTGGTTCCCCTGTGCGGAGATACAGGATACTCTTTTCGCTACTCTACTCAGTGTTAACATGAACGAGCAAATCCAGAATTTAGATCTTTTGTACGGCAAGTACGTGAATGTGCGAAAGGCTCTCGTGAAACTGAACATAGAATCAGAAAAGGAGTACAACCACTTGAGACCAAAGCAGTTGCAGGCCATTTCGGAGGCCTCAAAGGGAGACCACTCACAACTCTCAAACCGTTTATCCTTTTTTTTGGAGTAGCTGTCAAATATGAAGTAATTATGATGGATTGAGCAAATATGTATCAGACACTTGAGAAGAGATATGTAATTTAATATATCATATGTATCAAATCTATAATTAAGAATTTTCAATATTTCATTACATAGATTAGGCATTGAATATTTGCAAGCCCAAGAATGCTTTGCTGTATTATATAAATAAAATTAATACACTGTTTTCCTTTCCATACATTACATTTCATTTATATTTATATTTAAATGATTTACCAAAAAATATTTTCCATATCAATAAGTACCGGTAGAACTTACACATCTTCAATTTTCACATCATCTTTGGTACTAAAGTGCTGCATCAGCGATGAACTGGACCCTGGGCATAATCTCATGGAACACCAAATATTGTTACTGCATGATCAAGCAGGTATTCCTCAAGCCCTAATGGATAGATGGATTGGTTTTTTAATTAGACTACTTAATTGTGTGCAAGCATAAACTGAACTGGTCCAAAATATATCTTAGGATAATAGGATTATAAATTTTAGTGTAAGCATAGTTTTTTTTTACAATGTAGTGTAAGTATATATATATAGTTTGTCACGATGTAGCATAAGTGTTTATAGATTGATAAATTTAACACATACAGTTCAGTACATGAACTAAATATTAAAGATGGTACAAGTAATTGCAAGGGCTGGGGTATCATTTTCTTGGGGAGGGGAGGGGAATTGTCAATAGAATATTGATATTATACAGTGCATAATATCATGTGCTGGTACTTGCAGGTTGTCTAAGTGGCATTTGCATTGCTAAAAATAAAAATAAAATAAAAATGTGTCAGAGATTTATTTATTTTTTGGGGAGGCTCTGTCAACCAATCTGAGTGTCTATCTGAGCATTTCTAAATGGCATTGCGCACCATTTTCAAGCACCAGCATTACTGAAATGTGTGAGACAGGAAAGTGTTATAAACAAAATTGTGAAGGATCTTCATTTGCGTAAGATATTATGCACCTATATTAAATAATAAAAATTCAGCAGCATCTTAAAATTGTTTCATGCCCACCTAAACAATGTCCAGGATGTCTCTCTGGGGGAGGGGTAATTCTCAGCCCCTGTCATACACTGCCATAAGGAAAATGTGTCAAAGAGGGGAGTGTTACTTATTTTCCTCAGGTTCTATCCACTGAATAATTTTCTTGTGGGGCTGTGTCAACCTATATTAAATATTAAGAACTCTGCAGCATTTCTAAGTGGCATTCCCAACCATTTCATGCACCGCCATTAATGAAATATGTCAGAGAGGGGAGTGCTAATAATTTTCTTGTGGGGCTGTGTCAACTGATTACAGGGAATGTTGTGGAAACCTAGTGTATTGAACTTCAATTGTGCAAAATATTATGTATCTATATTAAATATTAAGAAGTCTGCAGCATTTCTAAGTGACATTCCCACCCATTTCATGCACTGCCATTAATGAAATATGTCAGAGAGGGGAGAGCTAATAATTTTTTTGTGGGGCTGTGTCAACTGATTACAGGGACTGTTGTAGAAACCTAGTGTATTTAACTTCAATTATGCAAAATATTATGCACCTATATTAAATATTGAGAACTCTGCAGCATTTTAAAGTTGTGGCATTTCCACCAACACAATGCTTCTCTGGACTGTCACGAACTGACATGACATGGATGCGCAAATGTAGTACACAAGTGAGTTTATCCACTTAATCAATGCATATTTATGGCTAATAATCCATACGTATACGTTAGGGAATACGTTTGCCGCCTGACATGTTTGTCTACCTTCAAAATTAGAGAACAGTCTTCACTGACATAACGCCGCGGCCTGGCACCGCTTTAACTGCACACACGAAGGTCAAGGCCGTTAATGGTGGTTAACACCGGGCCCTTGCTGAGCGAGCGAAGTTGGGACCGCGGAACCAGGCTAGCGACAACAGAGATCTAATGGAGCCCTAGCGGAATGAGTCGAAGGCGGAGAGTGCATGCGGAGATGCCTCCCCTGTAGCTATCATAATGGCACCGTACGAACACATGGAGCGGAAAGGGTCTCAATATCATGTATTTTATATAAGGGGGGAATCTCCGTCTCCGCATGGGGAGGCATGGGCAGGCATTTCCGCATGTGACACTGGTATTGGGCACATGCAACTTCACCGCCCAGTATAGGCAACACATACAACACATGAGAAGCTCTTTGTAATGGCGTGAAATGCACAGAAAACTTTTCGGTTTGATTAAAAGCCGTGCATTCATATTCGAAACATTACGTAGTCTAGTTTGAGTCATTTTCAGCCCCCCACCCCCTTCCCCCGCGTCCCGCCCTTTCCCGGTCGCAAATTTTCAAGAGCAGATCAGAGCAGAGTAAGTCCCCCCCCCCTGGTCGCACCCCCACCCCCCCCCCCGCCGGACGCATCCCCCCGGGTCGCATCCCCCCCCCCCCTTCATATTCCTGGATCCGCTCCTGTACTTGTTTAATCTGCAGCTTACTACCATACGTATCGTCCCCGCCGTCTCAGCTATCACTGTCCGCAGCGTCCCATCCGTCCGCACCGTCCCCTACGTCCGCACCGTCCCCTACGCCCGCACCGTCCCATCCGTCCCCACCATCCCTTACGTCCCCACCATTCCCGCCACCCCCTCCGTTCGTACCAGCCCCGCCGTCCCCTCCGTCTCCACCACCTCCATCATCCCCGCCTTCCCTACCATCCCCTCCGTCCCCACCATCGCCTCCTTCCCCGCCATTCCCGCCACCCGCTCCGTTCCCACCATTCCCACCGTCCCGTTCGCCCCCTCCGTCCGCACAATACCCACCGTCCCCACTATCTCCGTCTATGCATGCACGGAAACACGCAATTCTTTTGCATTGGGCTCTGTCGACGATTAAGTATGGGGCGCCAAGTGTTACTCCCTTCATTTCGTCGACGAAATGGTAAGTACGTTGACGAAATACAAATTACGTTGACGAAATTATAATTACAATTACGTCATGCAACGACGAAATGCAACTTTCGTATTGACCAAATTAATTATTTCCGGTGATAGCTACAATACGGAACAACGATCTGACAAAGTGCGAAAATCGGGGCTTCCGTCTATAAACACCGAATTATACAGAGACCTGCAAACTTATCACAGTAATGTACCGGACTATACGATCGAGGCATCTTGTCCTCAGCGAGATATGCCCCTCGCCCCCCACCGCCCCCCCCCACTACCGCCCGATACACTCACCATGCTCCATGCTCTGTCAAGCCAGCCAGTTGCTTGTATAAAAAGTATGCAATCTTACGGATAAATTTCATATAGTAGATGAATCTAGTTGCCCCCCCCCCCCCACCTCACCCCCCAAAGGACAGTGCTTACTGACATCATTGGACCAACAATAAGGGACCGACCATTTGATATCCAGGGGGGGGGGGTGCTTTTTGGGGGGTTCGATGATGGCTGAATTTTTGTTTGTGGCCGTGGGGAGGTCCGAATTTTTTCTATCTGCAACATGTTTTTAGATCTATAGTGCGAGGGCATGATTTTTCTTTTTTAAGGAATGGAGGACAAAAAAAAAAATTTTTGGTAACTGGCGAAGCTATATTTCTTCTTTTTTTGAACAAAATTCAGAGCCACATTTAGTTTTTAGGCCTACACAAAAACATACCCCCCCCCCCCACCTCCTAGATATCATATGGTCCATTCCTAAAACCGTTCAGAACCATTGCTTTTTACTGCCATATGTCAGCTCAGTACGTGTTGTGTGCTCTGCACTTAAATCAGCCTTGATCCAGTGTGGTATGGGTCGCCACTTGCATGCGGAGATGCCCCCCCCCCCCCCACCCTGTATCTATGATAAGGCACTGTACGAACATATAAAGGGTCGAGGTCGATGACCAAGAGAGCAACTCCCCAACACCCCTCCCAATAAACACATGTTTAATAGGCGATTACTGCTTTTAGATAAACAGAGTTCCATAAAAGGGGACACCCTGAGGCCTGTGTATGCTATTTGTGTGCTATACTCTAGCATGCTCAGTGCGTATGTATCTACATGTGCCTAAAACGTCGACAAATTAAATGGTCCCCAAAACCGGACGTAGGTCCGTAATGCATAATAGTGGTCACCAAAACCGGAAGTAGGTCCATAAGACATAATAGTGGTCACCAAAACCGGAAGTAGGTCCATAATGCATAATAATATTGCATTGTTGGCCTTTGTACGCATAACAGTGGCGTTACATCAACGTGTTTTATTAAACGTTGCAAACGATTTCTATCCAGCAAAGTCGATCCTTCATTACAAAGACATCATTTTCAAGGCAACATAACTTCAATTTGGGCGTTCGCGTTGTAGCAACTTTGAAGTAACTCATCAAAATGTCATGATGCATTTGAAGAAAAGTGTCCGTGTTTTAGTACACGCATGTGCAAGAGTGTGCGAGGCGACTGTCGAACAAGTCTTTTCATGAATGCCCCTTTATAAGGATATTCTCCAACTTAAAATATGCCATGCGCAGCACTGCAGGGCCTATTATTAAAAACGTTCGCACCGGACCGCCCATCTCCACCAGCAATCCTTTTATTGTTATGGCACACCTACCAGTTTTATTCGGGACTCAAATGAAAAAAGCCGGTCATTCATACAATAACAACAAAGTGATCTTATGTAGGAAGTATATCCATGAATGTAAGTATCGTGTCACTTTCCCCAGACTAAGTGGTTTGATTACGAAATTACGTAATATACTAACATTAAAGAAATCGTATTACGAGAAAAAGTATAAATCGAAAGATTTTGAAATCCAATGGAAAAGCTTCATGTGAATAGACCAACCAGTTGGCAGCCACGATATTTAACATCCGTCATCCGTAGATATGCATGTATATATATCTACCGCTGTATCGCTATACCAATTGACTTTATCTAAGCAATAAAAAAAAAAAAAAAAAAAAAAAAACAAAAGTGATCTTAACCAAACACTACGGAAACCGACAGCATGTGTTATCATTAATTTTATTAAGGAAAAGTCCTCCTTGAGTGTTATTTAACAATTTCTGTCTTTTCTCAGTACACCAACGCAAGTGTGCACATTTCAAACAATATCACACAACAGCAAGGTCTTTCATTAAGGAAGTTAGACCTTACGCAAGGCTGCCAATAAGAACGGCAACGGTGATGTATTCTACGACTTGAGGTCATTTTGGACGCCAGTATTGGAATGAATCTGAAAGACTTCTGGTCCATGCTGGAAGGTACCTTGGCGATCAGGAAGATTGACACAGGCTCTCAGTCAGAAACAGAAATTGAATCCTCAGATATCTGATCAGTAGTACTACATTTTGGCACATCATAACCTTATTAAATCAACAGTATCTCACAATGTATCACAGTTTTTCTTATTCACAGCATGGGCGGCATTACGCAGATTTGGCACATATAGAGTAGCGGCTCACGCAAGCAAAAAAAGCTTAAGGGTAACTGAGCAATGAGTATTAATTTATTATCATGGCAACGTTTAAAATGTGACGTGAAAACTGCTCCATACAAGGACTGAGAAAATAACTTTTTTCGTTTTATTCCCATTCCTACTGAAATAAACATCACATTATTCTGAAAAGGCAAAGGAAAAGAAATTTTGTTCACAAGTGTATCAATATTTAGACCAAGAAGGGAATGTTCTGGTACTGGTCACTGCGACCTTCACTGTGAATGAACCAGAGGTGCCAAAAAAAGATCATTACTCTCTCCTCGGTATCGGATTTAATGTTTGGATAGCAGGAAAAATAAACTACTTAGCTGATTGCTCCCTCTTCTCACGGGCCAAAAAAATGAGTGGTCATTTTAAAATCCCGTATTGAGTCAGAATCAGGAAACTTAAACGTAAATAAAGACCTTTACAATTATTCAATGATTTCAATAAACCACTCGGTTTGCATCAAACTAAGTTAAATTCATCAATGCCGTGGAGTCACGTTTCTGGCCGTATTTTTTCACCAATTGCCGCTATCGCTCTGAAAATCACTGACGTAAGCTACAGCGTGCAATTTTAATCGGTGTTTTAGATAAGGTTTGCGACTGAGCGTCTGCTGTCAATGGAGCGTTTGTATGAAGAAGTATTGGTTGTTTCATTGCTTTGTTTGCGATAATAAATTACACATTGTTGCTTACTCACGATTTTCAGAACCATCGCGGCAAATTCGTGGCCGCATTTATGAATTGGATTGTAGGTGCTCTCCAAACGCAGTACTCACATTTGAGTAAGACTGTAGTGAAAGTGTTTCTCTGCCTCACTAAGCCACAGTGCTGGCTTAAATGGCTCTGTGTGTCTCCCTGCCACACAGCCCATCAAACGCCTATGTTATCACCCCGGGGACGGCCACCCTACCCTGCCTCCCTGAGGATGGTTTAATGTCCAGCCAGGGAGCAGTGCCAGTGTCTTTGCCGTATTTCCCAGGCAGTTTTTCTCTCCTTAGTCTCACTGCTCTCATCTGCTTCTCCTCCTCTTCTTTCTGTTTCTCTGCCAGAAGTCTTTGTCTCTCTTCTTCCTCGTCGTCCAGCTGCTGCTGCACGTCCTTCCGCCACTGTAGGGACACACAGACAGACATCAGCGACCGCGGAAATTATAGAAATACGTGTTTCAAGTGCCTCATGGGATGACAAATGATAAAATGGAAAATGGAAAAAACATGTCCCACATGAGGGCCCGGGCCCAGGTTCGCACTAGACCTGTTCATCTGCTGTCTATGGCGCTAAATCGCTATTATTTTTTTGTATAAACTTTATTTATTTTGCGAGGTTTTCAACAGCGAATACACATGTGAATGATCACCTCGAATCGCTATTATGCAGGTCCCCATCGTCAGCTACAGCGAGCCGAGCGCCACCAGCAAACAGCAACGATACAGGCAGGCAATCTCTGTGACTGACAAAAAATTGACCTGTATGCATAGCAATGGTGCAGGTTATGAACGGTAATGCGTGTTTGCCATAGCCTCACCATATGGTGTCAAAAACACTCCACATCGCCCTGATGGGATATGCGCTGAGGAGGGTTTGTGTATACAGATACTGGCGCCAAACCAACCTGATCTTCTACGATTCTCTTCAGATCAAAGGTGGTTCTGGTTTCGAATGTGGGTGTGGGTTCGTCGAAGGCAGTGGCCAACAAGATCTCCTCTCTGTAAAAAAAACAAACGCAGTGAAAAAAATTTAAAATACACACGCACTGAAGACAAGGTGTTCGATTCTCTGCTCCTAGGAATGAACTGCCGCAATCAAAAATACTATATTAGCGTTTCTATTAGTAGAAACAAGACAGCTTTAATAGTTCTAAAGACAACACAGCATTCATACTTAGACATAACACGGTATTAATACTTAGACATAACACGGTATTAATATTTAGACATAACACAGCTTTCATACTTCAACATAACATAGCTTTCATACTTAGATAAAACACAGCTTGAATACTTAGATAGAACACAGCTTGAATACTTAGATAGAACATATCCCACTGGACGATAAAACTATATGGATATGTGGACAGCTCTACCCAGTACTCCCAATGGGTCCATCCTACCTAAGGGACGTCCTCAGCGGTCTCCTCTCAACGCCTGGGACGGGCACCGGAGGCTTGGCCCTGGCTACCGCGTGATTCTTGAGTCTCCTTGGCGACGGCTGGGTCACTGCTGGGGGGAGGGGTGGGAGGTAGAGGGTTGACAGGCCAGCGGCCACCTTGGCGCCAATAGTGGAGAGTTCTACAGAGAGGTGGTCCGATATTAACTTCTCTATGTTGGCGTTCACCTGTAATGCGGATAATTTAAAACATTGACATAAGAGATAGCATGAAAAAACAACAAAAAATAATGTCTTTACGGATCAGAGTTTGCATGTGAACCAATGGATGTTTCGTGTTCCGACATTTTGATCCATTGAAACTACATTGCAAATTATTTCTTTTTAGTCAATTTTACATCAAATGTAGCGTCCAGATGACGTGGTAAATGATAGGGTCTCATGGGCAGGTGCTCGGAGGTGCTCGGACCTGGCCCACTTTGAGGGCCTCCAGGACGCGGATGTCTCTCTCCAGGGAGTTGGCCCGGATCAGCGTGTTCCAGGCCACAGTGCGCATGCCCTCCTTGGCGGTGTCTCCGGAACAGCAGCGGCAGATCCGGACGAGTCCTTGGAGGGCGCTGTACCGGACTCGCCAGCTCCAGTCATCGGCACCTGTAAGTCGACCAGACAGTCACACCAGGTCTTACTGTACATCGGCTGCCATGGATATCAGTGTCACACAGGTAATAAACATGTTGATCAGTATTTAGTCTGATGGCACATGGTCTGCACGAAGAGCGAAAGGCATATGGTAGCATTCGTATGTTAGAACCCAAAACGCATGAATCAGCGCTCACAAAGGCGGATTTCACGAACACAGTTTAGCCGACTACGGGGCTTAGTCGACTAAAGTTAAACGATGGGCGATTTTAGCCGATTAAGCCCCGTAGCCGGCTAAACTATGTACGTGAAATAGGCCACAGCTCCGCCAGGGATGGCTCAATAACGCTTCAGTTTCAGATATACATAAATGCTTTCATAAACGATGGAATATGGGGTATTGCCACCCACCCCCCCCCCCCGGAGTCCCTTGATCTCATCTTACTCCTAGAAGTGAGTGGTCCAGTCAAACTAAAGGTTTCGGGAAGACGCTGCGTCGGTGAAGTCAAACTTAAAACTGTATATTTCATTCTACCAAGGACTGACGTTTTCGTCACCTCGACGTTTTCGGTACTAACATATGTACACTTTACACACATGGTACGTCCAGGTTACCCACAATGTAGACATCTTGGGTTCGACTCTTATTAGCGACGTCATGATTGTCATATCTTCTCTCAAACAGATTAACCTCCAAATTCACTATTCCAAAGCCCAATTGGTCAAGCCCAATGTGCCAGAACGTTTCTCCGCAAACAGTTTCAATGAATGTACCCACCTCCATCATCTGTTTCAGCGGCCGCTGTGAAATAGACAAGGTCAAGGAGACCCGCACTGCTCATCGGACAGCTGGTTGTCATGCCAACGCGATGGGGACCGGCCACGTCGCCGTTGCAGCCCACTAGAGCCATCTTCTGTATTTCTGACGTGTTCCCATGGAGACAGATGTCGGCCAGATGGTCGGCGTACGTGATGGCGACCTCCCAGCGCCAGCCGTGGATTCCTGGTAGGTCGGGGTGCTGCAAGCGATGGGGTACGGCTAGGTCACCACGGGGTGGGTGGGTGGGGGGGGTATCTCAACAGCAGTTGGACAACTTAACTGATGGTTTAGCTGAAGTGCATTATTATTAATTTATTAATCATGTGAGGGAGACAGATAACACCAAAATGCGATCAGTCAAAGTCACTTGTATGACAAAAATAATACAGCGATACAGTTTATAATTCATAACCCCTTTCTTGGCATATCATGTACGTTTAAAGCATTACTATGGTCTAGAGATAAGAGAATCAACCACTATTAATTATGTCGTTGTTACGGATACGAACCTCCGCGTTGCCATAGGTGACAGCGCTGCTGGCTTGGGAGGCGCGGCCTTCCGGTCCCAGCTCCGACCCCACCTCCACCCGACAAGCCGTCTCGGTGTCCGTCAGCTGGGTCCCTGTCGACACCGCCGTCCTGGCTGAGCCCTGAGGCCTGGAACCTGGAGCCTCCCGCATCTGCTCCGGCCGCCGACTGGCTTCAGGAACTGATCCCGAATGTGGTCCATATGACCGAGAATCCGCTGGCAGCTGTTCCTGGCGATCCCGAAGCGAGTTATGCTGTAAATGTTTTGGGGCTGGACGACTGCGGCTGTCGCTGCCGGGTTCAGAGCGCTCATAGATGTCACTCAAGTTCCCGTGTGACGTCATTTGACTTTGTTGAATTTGGCGGGAGATAGCAAGATGGTCGTCTGCTATGACTCGTGTACTATGGTCTGAAAACAAAGACGGCAATGTCAATCAAAGATCAGGAATGATGATGATTACAATGCAGACAAACGTCAAACAATCAAAAAGACAACACCACTAGAAAAGAATTCATTAGATAGAAGACCACTATGCGGAAACTACGTGAGCCTACAATACGGTCTGTTAGAGCATCACCATCAACATGGTGACCCCCTGGGTACATCGCGCCAGAGCGCTAGTGTCTTTACACTGGGCTCAAACGTTTATACATACACGGACCGCTTTGGAACATTTAATCAAAATTTTGAAAAGTTGACACATAATCTTCATATTCATGTTATTTTGAATCAAACTCCTTCCGTGTAGGTTACCTTCGTTACTTGACGAGAGGAGCGCCGGACTAGGTGAGACCGACTCACTGCCGCAAGGGGGAGCCACTGTCACACCACGAGCCAAATTCTGCATGGCGCGCATGACCTTGACATTGGCTCGAGCGGCGTCTGCGAGCACCGACAGGGCACAGACGCCGTCAATCCTGAAGAACAACGTCCATCGCACTGTGACATGTTTGTTAAAAGCAATGGCCTCGATATTTAAACGTATTGTGAGGTGCATTGATGTGGGACGGTGGACTTGTTGATGGAGTTCATAAGGCCGCTTTAGCATGTGCAGGTCATATGGCGACATTGGTCAGGGCCGAAGTAGCGAGGAGCCATGCCTCCGAGAGTAACCCCCATATTGTTTACGAAGGGAAATGTTCGGGCGCCATTTTGAATGAAACGTTAACACTTATAGTATCCAATAAAAATATCAACTAATCCATGACCAAATAACGACATTAAATATTGTCATATCCAACATCCTTGGGACGACATATTAAGTAAATCTATTGACGATTGAGGATTATTTAGTAGGGGAGATCTATGTTGAGGACTCACCAGCTCCCGGAGGCCAGAGACGTGCCGCAGTGGCCCAGGGAGGTGAGGGCCCGCCCCAGGCCTCCCCCCAGGTGGTGGACACACCGCCACACATCGAGTCCGTGCCATAGGGAGGGACTCAGGTCGTGCACACTGCCGCTGAGAGAGGCGCTCCCAGCGCTACCGGGCGCACCCGACCGGGGCGACCTCTAGCGAACGACGAGAGACGATGTGTCAATAAGGTTACCATGGCAACAGGATATATCCTGAAGATTTACCTTAAAGTAGTGTTAGATTTACGGAAAGAGAGTATCCAGTGATGGAATTTTTTTTGCCAGGTCATATATGAATTGGCGCCAGCGTAAAATGAGTTAATGTTGAAATTGATATCACACCCAAGAGAGATGGTATATAGTATGTATTGATCGGGCCAATCGGAACGCAGTATATTAGTCACTGCGCTTCTCAAGGACTTAATAGCAAATAGAAGATAGTAAAAATAGTAAATAGAAGACTTCCATCTACGATGTTTCCCTGCTGGCATGCAATACTCACGTCTGCATGGTGCGCCTGGGACGAAACACGTGGTGTCGACCTAATATCGCCCTCCTTGACCTCACCACACATGACGTCAACGTCCGCCATGATGACCTTGCCTACGTGCGCCATGTACCGCAGACAGAACAGGGCGTTGGGATAGGGACTGTAGGCATCCTGGCAATCGGTGAAACCTGACCGTAAACACCGCAATCAAACAGCAATGGGCATAGGCGCAGCGTCCGTCCAGTTAATTACAAAAACAACGTGCATGGAACGTTAAGCGAACGATTGCCCAGACCTAAGAGAACGTTAGGAAAAAGACGTTCCAAGGACGTTATCTGGGAAACTTTTTCTGATGTTACACGAACGTTAGCAGATGACGTTCCCAGAACGTTTTGATATAAACAAACCTATCGCGTTGCGTGCAGCGACGACCGCCAATCACACTTAAGGACCTAATCGGCGTGACCACGTGTACGTCGCACCAATACGCACCGTCGAGGTAGGTGTGGAGCCGCGTCTTGAAGTCGCCATGTCCCTGAAGCTGACCGGCCATGTGGTGGTAGAAGAGCCGGTTGAAGACCAGCTGCCCCATGTGCAGCAGCTTGATCTCCCCGGTCCTCAGGTAGGGCTGGTGGACTGCGTCCGTCCGCAACCAGTACAGGGTCGTCTCCGCCAGGAAAAACAACGCCGGGATGTGCACCCGATCCAAGGGAGCCTGATCCAGAGACGTGATCAACACATCCAGGCAGTCTGGATCGAATAAAATTGGTTCAAATAAAAAAATTAAAAATGATTTAAAATTACTTTAACTTTAGAATACGATGCGTTCTTCAAGGTACCTGTTCAAGAATCTAGACAACGTTATACCTCAAATCGAATGAACGCCAACCTTCTTGGATCTTGCCCTTGCACTGCGCTAGCTGGGAGAGCTCTGTCCAGGCCACGGGAAGGTCGACGTGAAGTCCCACGCCACCGTCCTTCAGCCTCGCCCTTCTCTGCAGCCCACCAACAACACCATCACACAAACATCTACAGGTTAAGTCGGAATGCCACTATATGTTAAATAGTATACCCATTATGTTCTGATATTAAAACTATATTTCCATTTTCTGAACTTCATTTGCCTGCACAAAGGTTGATATTCACACGGTGGTGAATAAATCTCACAACTGCAGCACAAATTGTGGTCTATTTTAGCTAATCTAGACAGGGGAGTTCTCAGAATTTGGAATTCTACCAAAACTAGTTTCATCAAATCATACAAGCTCTTCCATATTTATCTTACCTTAATCCTAAGCAGCATTTTAGCGACCAGGCCATCCAATTTGTCACGATCATGTTGATTTTCAGTTGTGTTGTACTGCTGAACAAAGTCCTCAGTGACTTCTATTGGGTTTCTACAAGTTACAAAACGAGTTAAAAGCATGTGGAAATTATTAAAGTCAGAAAAAAATGATAATTTAGTATATCTTATTTGTTCAGTTAAAAGTTTTAACAGTAGCCATTCAAGCTCCTGGGATATGCACCATAACTAACTTAAAATGACAGTGATCAAAATAGGTGCCAAACCAAGTCTTGTTACCCAAATGTAATAAAAGTAGTTTTTATTTATAAAATTAAGACATTAATGCACACCTTGATTGTGTGTGTGGTCTTGATGCCACAGACTGCTGATAGGACAGCTTCAGCAGACGTTCCTGCAGCTCAAGTCGTTGCTTTTGAGAGATAATTCCAAACTTGTGGACAACAGGAACTTTCTCCACTGGCATCTTTGGGATCCTTCAGTCTGAAAATCAATAAATGTAATTCTTCATAAAATCTGTGATTAATATAGCTATTACAGTGATCCCTGGGTTATACAACTTCTATTCTGCCACCTTGTCATTCAAGCATCACAAAATGGAAAAATCAAACTATAATACACATATGACTAAGCTGGTCTAACATCCTACTTATTCATGACAGCATCGGCATTTGAAGGATTTTCTGAATCTGTATTTCAACACACTCAAATGATGTATGTAGTTGTGAAGCTAATAGCTAAGCATGTCTCCAATTGTCTGCCCACTAAATAGCATCAACATCCCTGGCGTGCACCCTCCAGACATTGTTTATTGACTCAACTACTTTGACAGCTCTACAAAGATCTAGATCAGATTTGCACAAAAGATGTGAGTTGCCATGGGGCATGTATAACCTAAATAATATGCATCTATATTGGCACCGGCTGTGCACGCCATATAGTAACTAGACCATTTCATTATCTGCACTTTGCAGTACATTGGTGACAATGCATCTGCTGCCTACTGAGCATTAGCATGAAGAAATATTGTTTATATCATATAAAATTATAACATCACGCTAAATCTACAATCTGTATCTTTAAAAATAGTACAGTGTTGCTTACTCACCCCAGTGATTTTCAGAGCGATAGCAGCAAATACATGAAAAATAAGGACTGAAATGTCCCTCCACTGCATTGATGCATTTGACTTCAGATGTAAGACCAGATTCTTAAATCATTTGGCAGTTGTCATTTCATGTTGTTTTATTGGTTTTTACCAGTTGCACTCAGAACTAAAGAGTAACCTGAAAACAAGATGTTACAGTTGTAAGGAAGCTGGGAAAGGAACGTTGTATATATGTCATTCCTTTCTGAACATGTTGTCCTTTTCCGAACTGTCTTCTGACAGTAATGTCTTGTTTTCAGGCTAGCTGAAGAGTATGAAAGTTGTATGTTGGAAAGAAAGAAGTGAAGAAGGGTGTATGATTTATTTGTGCACATGACTAGATCAACCCAGTCATTAACGGCTTTCCTCTCTGACACTTCAAATTTGACCATGCAATACAACCGAAATCTTTCGCATGGCGGCGCCGCTAGTTGCATAAAAAAGGCACATGTGACTATATATAGACACACAAAGATAACTAGTGACGCTGCCATGCAGAAGATGTCAGTTGTATTACCGGATGTCAACATACGAGCCATGACACCAGCCTAGAAAAATTTGAAGCAGCAAAGAGGGAACTGTTAATGACCAACAAAAATATCATTGATGTGCAAGAAATAGAGAGCAAACTTTAAAATTAATGCATCTAATGGTCCAAGTAATGTCTAAAGAAGATGGTCAAGGCAATTTTGCAAGGTAGGCTCATTGTCAATGTCATAATTATTAATTGTTCATCGAAGTGAGCTAGCCGCTGGGTAATGCATTACTACCTTTTTTACTATGTGTATGGCATGGCCCTTACACCCTGTTAAGACAAATGTCTAACTGTAGCACTAAGCATAACACTAAAGTATAGTAGCCTAACAGTAAACCTAAAGTCAAAGTCATAAATGTCGTAGACTCACGTTTCGGCCCATATATTCATCTAAGTTGCAGTGATTGCTCTAAAAATCACTGACGTGACAATGTAATCAATTTTATGGATAGTAAACTTATGTTTGTACCGCAAGGTTATCCTTTTTTATAATACAAACAATATTTCTCTATGCTGATACTCCATTGGCAGCGGACACTTTGTCACAAATAGACTAAATCACAGACAATGAAAGGCAGCCATAGCATACGTACAATACATGCCCTAACCAGCAATGTGACTGGTGCAAATATAGAACATGGATTGTTAGAGCATGTTCAGCTCCATGGCAATTATCTTCTAATGATGTGTGCTTTAGTACGTTTACAAAACTGCATTTGCTGCTAATGGAGTGTTAGCATGAAGAAATATTAGTTAGGTCTTAAAAAAGAATAACCTCACAGTACACAGTAAGTTTGGTATCATTAAAATTGCACAGTGTTGCTTTCTCACGTCAGTAAATTTCAGAGCGATCACGGCAAATTCACGGAAAATATGGGCCGAAACGTGAGTCTACAGCATTTATGACTGATGTTAAAGTCAAAGTTTATTGTTTGTGTCTTAAAAAAGGATTAAGTTTACATCGCAGTACAAACGTATTTTAGTAAGCTTATCATTAAAATCTGTTTAAAGTGAACGTCGTCACTCGAAAGGACAAAAAATCCTCGCCTTCGAGCAACATATCAAGTGTCGAAATATGATTTCTCTGTAACTTGTAACTAGATCTATGACTATGTAAGCTTATTTTGTTATGTTTTTTTTTCAACCCGAAAAATGTAGCTCTTTTATTTCACTATATCTTTTCTTAAGCCGACCAATGACTAGCCATACATGACCATTACAAGCAGAGAACTGTCTGCTTGTAATGGTCATGTATGGTTAATCAATGACAGGACCATTTATGACCTGAGAAGCGATAGAAAATACTCACCAGTTCCAGAACTCGGCCATATTGTTTTCTCCATGGATACCGGAAGTGCAGAAGTTCTATTCGCTAGGTGGCGCAGCAGTTCGAAGCCATTCGCATGGGGGCGTCATAGACAACAGAGGAGGCGGGTTAACCGACAGGGCCACGTGCAAGCACAGGTCCGCGGGTGCCTTGATGCCTGAGAGAGCCAATATTTGTGTTCAAAAAGATACCCCTATATAGCGGATACTTTTAAAGCAATACATTCTGTAGTTTTTTGTATTACCAATCTCTTCCCCATGTCAAATAAGTAAGTTATGTTCTGTCTTGAATTTAAATCCTAAAAGCCTGTGGGCTATCCGGAGAGAAGCAATTTGGTCACCGGAGCAGAAGTTGGTGGCCGGCTTTATATCCCTGCGCGCCTGTTCGCTGTTCGGTATTTTGTGCATGATGTCGACGGTGGCTCGCTATCACGTCCGCTCGCGATATAAATAAACCGTGCAGTTTTATGTTGAAATTGTTGTTTTACAGATTCTCAGAGATATAAAACATACATGTGTCATAATTTTGAGATACTTTTAGTCTTGATTCTAAAATGTAAAAAATCTAAGACGGCGCATGTAAGTATATTGCTTTAAACTTGCGACCGGGGTGGGGGCTCTGAAAATGTGCGTTTATAGAGCGGGTTGCCGCGAGGTCAATGCCCCTTCCGAGCCGATTTTGGCGCTAAAAGCCCGACCGAGAGGATTTTGGTGATAAAACGCCCCTAACGAGCGGATTTTGGCGGTGAAAAAGGGGGGATTTACCGCTTTACCGCCCCCCCCCCTTCCCCCACGGGCACAGAATATGGACCGAAGGGATTTCCTTGAATTGAAACGATGAAGACAATTGCTTTAATATCCCGCAAACTGGAAATGTTGTCTTTGGGCGGTGGGGCGTTTTTCATGAGTTTAAGCTGGTGCTGGGGGAGGTGGTGGGTGGAGATGGGTAAGCTTACGTAGAGCAATACGAACATGAAATGGTGGTAGCCTGTAACATATTGCACAGTTATCTCACTGAAGTCCATCTTCTACATTAACCGCCACAAAATCGAATATTTTAAGTAACATCTGGACGACTCGACTATATTTCGCGTATTTCATTGCGGGGGAACCGGCAAAGATTATCTGCATTTAGTGCCCAAAGACCGGCAGATCAACGATTGGTCTTTGGGCTAAGTGTACATACAGGCCTAAACTATGATATTCTGGGCCGAAATGACCATGAAAAATTTGACAAAAAAACGTCGGTACATGTATTTCAAATGTGCAGAATATTCCGAATGCAGGATGAACTATATTACTGATGACAATATAAATGGATGTCGCATTAAAACACCCTATGTGAATTTAGATTTTAAAACGTGCAATTGCCTGTCAAGTACAAGTTTTCGGACGGTCGCATCTAGCTTGCAGATAGGCGTCTAATTTGGTCATATTATTGCACAATCAAATTTATTTGACCGTACGCGAAACATGATGAGTGAAAATGATGTTCTAGAGATACAGGAATAGCCATTCGGTCAGATCTGGCATGACGACCAGCTTCGAGTGCGCATACGCGAGTAAAAAGCTGTTTACTTCAAGGCAAGCGAATGATTTGTCAAAATATTCAGTCAACTTAAGAATGTCCATATGTTGAATTTATAATATGAAAGTGTGAAGGCTCGAAAACATGACTTATTGTCCTGTAGCTCAAACTGCTGGGCTAGGAAGGATCCCAATTATTTCTTGCATGTGACAACACATAATATGAAAATACGGCAAATATATTTCTAATGGTGCTCCAGACTATAATTGACTGGCATTCTCTTTGGTGGCAGTCATGTCTTAGGATTAGAAGTCATGTCTTACAGGTCCCATTAGACCCTAGAGCTGAACTAATATGTTGCTCAAACCAAGTAAGGGTGATTATAATTAATGACAAGCTTGCTCAGAATGACACAGGAGGCCTCATGGTGCTTAATATATTTTGGCCTGGTTCGAACACGCAAGCTGGCAACAATCATTACTAGTATGCAGGGGTGTGTGCAGGAATTCTTAAAGGGGGGGGGGGGGGGGCACGTGCTCCCCCTCCTGGATACGCTCATAGTATGTACGAAATTATCAGCATACCCAGTAACAAAAACGCCATATATTCCATGGATCTGCTTTTATTTGAGACAAGAATGCAAGATATATACACGGAACCCCATACCGTAGTTTGTAAGAGATTAAGACCTTTTAAGACCCGCCGCTTTCCCACCTAGGCCGACACGAAAGCCACCACACAGTGCTTCCTGACATATACCAAAGAGGGAGTCCTGCAGGTGGCGCGCCACTTAAGATATCAGCAAGGGAGGTCCTGTAGGCGGCGCGCCCCTTAGGACACCAAGGAGGGAGTCCTGAAGGCGGCGCCCCACTTAGGATACCAAGGAGGAAGGTCCTGTAGACGGCGCGCCACTTAGGATACCAAGGAGGAAGGTCCTGCAGGTGGTGCCCTACTTAGGACACCAAGGAGGGAGTCCTGAAGGCGGCGCGCCACTTAGGATACCAAGGAGGAAGGTCCTGCAGGTGGCGCCCATACTTAGGATACGAAGGAGGGAGTCATGAAGGCAGCACGCCACTTAGGACATCAAGAAGGAAGTCCTGCAGGCGGCACCACACTTAGGATACCAAGGAGGAAGGTCCTGTAGACGGCGCGCCACTTAGGATACCAAGGAGGAAGGTCTTGCAGGTGGCGCCCATACTTAGGATACCAAGGAGGGAGTCATGAAGGCGGCACCACACTTAGGATACCAACAAGGGAGGTCCTGGATGTGGAGCGCTACTTAGGATATCAAGAAAGGAGGTCCTGTAGGCGGCGCGCCACTTAGGATACCAAGGAGAGAGGTCCTGTAGGCAGCGCGCCACTTAGGATACCCAGGAGGGAGGTCCTGGAGGTGGAGCGCCACTTAGGATATCAAGGAAGGAGGTCCTGTAGGCGGCACGCCACTTAGGATACCAAGGAGAGAGGTCCTGTAGGCAGCGCGCCACTTAGGACATCAAGAAGGAAGTCCTGCAGGCGGCACCACACTTAGGATACCAAGGAGGAAGGTCTTGCAGGTGGCGCCCATACTTAGGATACCAAGGAGGGAGTCATGAAGGCGGCACCACACTTAGGATACCAACAAGGGAGGTCCTGGATGTGGAGCGCTACTTAGGATATCAAGAAAGGAGGTCCTGTAGGCGGCGCGCCACTTAGGATACCAAGGAGAGAGGTCCTGTAGGCAGCGCGCCACTTAGGATACCCAGGAGGGAGGTCCTGGAGGTGGAGCGCCACTTAGGATATCAAGGAAGGAGGTCCTGTAGGCGGCACGCCACTTAGGATACCAAGGAGAGAGGTCCTGTAGGCAGCGCGCCACTTAGGATACCAAGGAGGGAGGTCCTGTAGGCGGCGCGCCACTTAGGATATCAAGGAGGGAGGTCCTGTAGGCGGCGCGCCACTTAGGATATCAAGGAGGGAGGTCTTGTAGGCGGCGCGCCACTTAGGATATCAAGGAGGGAGGTCCTGTAGGTGGCGCGCCCCTTAGGATACCAATGAGGGAGGTCCTGGAGGTGGCGCGCCACTTAGGATACCAAGGAGGGAGGTCCTGGAGGTGGAGCGCCACTTAGGATATCAAGGAAGGAGGTCCTGGAGGTGGAGCGCCACTTAGGATATCAAGGAAGAAGGTCCTGTAGGCGGCGCGCCACTTAAGATACCAACAAGGGAGGTCCTGGAGGTGGAGCGCCACTTAGGATATCAAGGAAGGAGGTCCTGTAGGCGGCGCGCCACTTAGGATTCCAAGGAAAAAAGTCCTGTAGGCGGCGCGCCACCTCGGATACCAAGGAGAGAGGTCCTGTAGGCGGCGCGTCACTTAGGATACCAAGGAGGGAGGTCTTGTAGGCGGCGCGCCCCTTAGGATACCAAGGAGGGAGGTCCTGTAGGTGGCGCCACTTAGGATATCGAAGGGAAGGAGGTCCTGTAGGCGGCGCGCCACTTAGGATACCAAGGAGTGAGGTCTTGTAGGCGGCGCGCCACTTAGGATACAAAGTAGGGAGGTTCTGCAGGTGGGGCGCCACTTGGGATACCACGGAAGGAGGTCCTGAAGGCGGCGCGCCACTTAGGATACCAAGGAGGGAGGTCCTGTAGGCGGCGCGCGCCTGAGAATACCAAGGAGGGAGGTCCTGTAGGCGGCGCGCTACTTAGGGTATCAAGGAAGGAGGTTCTGTAGGCGGCGCACCACTTAGGATTCCAAGGAGGAAAGTCCTGTAGGCGGCGCGCCACTTAGTATATCAAGGAAGGATGTCCTGTCGGCGGCGCGCCACTTAGGATATCAAGGAGGGAGGTCTTGTGGGTGGGGCGCCACTGAGGATACCAAGCAGGGATGTCTTCTGGGTGGGGCGCCACTTAGGATACCAAGGAGGGAGGTCCTGTAGGCGGCGCGCGCCTGAGGATACCAAGGAGGGAGGTCCTGTAGGCGGCGCGCTACTTAGGGTATCAAGGAAGGATGTCCTGTCGGCGGCGCGCCACTTAGGATATCAAGGAGGGAGGTCTTGTGGGTGGGGCGCCACTGAGGATACCAAGCAGGGAGGTCTTCTGGGTGGAGCGCCATTTAGGATACCAAGTAGGGAGGTCCTGTAGGCGGCGCGCGCCTGAGGATACCAAGGAGGGAGGTCCTGTAGGCGGCGCGCGCCTGAGGATACCAAGGAGGGAGGTCCTGTAGGCGGCGCGCTACTTAGGGTATCAAGGACGGAGGTTCTGTAGGCGGCGCACCACTTAGGATTCCAAGGAGGAAGGTCCTGTAGGCGGCGCGCCACTTAGGATATCAAGAAAGGAGGTCCTGTCGGCGGCGCGCCACTTAGGATATCAAGGAGGAAGTCCTGCAGGTGGCGCGCCACTTAGGATATCAAGGAGGGAGGTCTTGTGGGTGGGGCGCCACTTCGGATACCAAGGAGGGAGGTCCTGCTGGTGGCGCGCCACTTAGGATACCAAGGAGGGAGGTCCTGCTGGTGGCGCCACCTAGGATACCAAAGAGGGAGGTCCTAAAGGTGGCGCCACATAGGATATCGAGGGAAGGAGGTCCTGTAGGCGGCGCGCCACTTAGGATACCGATGAGGGAGGTCCTGTAGGCGGCGCGCCACCTAGGATATCAAGGAAGGAGGTCCTCTAGGTGGCGCGCCACTCAGGATACCAAGGAGGGAGGTCCTGCTGGTGGCGCGCCACTTAGGATATCAAGGAAGGAGGTCCTGCAGGTGGCGCGCCACTTATATTAACATATATTCCCCTCAATTTGCATATAAATATTACATAATGTAGATTTATTCATATGCATTTTATACTGGTATCTATACTAATAAAATGAAGCTGTCTGTCCCACTATGCCGCTGCATGCAAGAGCACATTGGCTCCAGCAGCCGCCTTGAACGTATATCCAACCGAACCACTAGATGCACTGCTTGGTCCATCTTGGATGTATCAACATTGTCGCTCAACGCTATCGCATGTGTCAACACTACCGCTCGGTGCTTATCACCTTATCCCGCGCATAATGTCGCTTTCGGGTGATTATCCCGCATGGTGACCATGTCTGCGGCGGGCTAGTTGGCTTGGTTTCAACAATAATAATATTTCTCCCAACGCCTTATCGCCCGAGCCGTCATCAAAGCAAACAAATCCCGTACTGTCTCTCGCCCACAACTTCCCATCAGTAGCAAGAGAACGAACTCTGCCCGGGGAACCTTGCCTATTTGAATTGATTTGATCTTTTGATCTTTGATTCAATTTTTACAGTATAGTTAAGCGGTCTACACGTCAATTCTATAGATCAACCAGGACGTCAGGCAGATTTTATCCACTGAAGGTAGTAGTACTGAGTTAAATGACGAACAACGGACGGGAAACAGCCCCTTTTTTAACTCAATCAACCCTTTTTTTTTTACTCAATCAATGTATGAGCTTGGGCCTTAGTTTTACTGGATTGATATTCGTTTATTATCGTGCTTTAGCCGCAATTTGAGTATTCTGTACTGGATGCACAATAATTGCACAGGGTTTAAATATCCTTAACATTGATGTCCCGTTATTCCGTAGCTCCCGGTCTCAATTTATGTCAATATAATTATCGATATTATATCTGCCCAATGTCTACCTTCTGCCTGCTACTATGTGACGTATAAAAAAAAATACTGTGATACTGTTATTTCTTTCACTTCCGCTCGCGGGGCGGCTACTGATTATAGATGTAAAGACATAACAATTGATAACTTCCGCAACTGTTTGTGCAAATGCGGAGGTGGGTAATGGGAAGGTGCCTGAATCGCAGTTCTGATACCATGTTGTTCGTCAGATAGGCACCTTCAATAAAGATCGATAGCTCAATATTTTCCTCGGTGACCCCCAGTTTTTTTCCTGTTTTCGTCACTTCTTGTATTGAGTAACATGCTACAATCTATACTAATAAAATGAGCTGTCTGTCCCACTATGCCGCGGCATGCAAGAGCCCATTGGCTTGGTGCCAACAGTAATAATATTTCTCCCAACGCCTTATCGCCCGAAACGTCATCAAAACAAACAAATCCCGTCTTGTCTCGCTTCCACAACTTCACATTAGTAGCAAGAGAACGAACTCCGCCCGGGAAACCTATAATACGCTGCTCTTAACATCAGTCACGGCAGTATCCAATTCCACCCACACCAACCAGGGTTAATGGACTCCTCTCTGCTCATCCCCCACACCCATCCACCCAACTCCTGCAGCCCCACGCCCCGTCGACATTCATCAGACTCCGGCTTTACTGCCCCCCCCCCCCCACCCCGCCCACCGGCACCCACTAGACAGAAGGTTTATGCACTTCTGTTTTTGTTCGTACCCTCTACTGACTTAACGACAACAGCTATCGTTCACCAACTTTTATGGAAATGTGGCATGTCCGAGCCTCTACAATTTTCAAGTATTATTGTATCCAGTACAGAATACGCAAATTGCAGCTAAAGCACGCTGACAAAAATGTGTACATGACGTATATGTATCTCAGTTGGAATAACAACAACATGTCTAGATGCAATCTGTACCAATATAGTACCGGAAGCGTGACGTTAAAGACCGATGTACATAAACAATTCTAATTATCGTATATGTTGAAATTATAACATTCATTTGTAATCAACAAACATGCGCAAAATAACTGAGCGGACGCGTGTCGTTAAAGACCGACGTACAGAAACAATTCTAATTATCATATATGTTGAAACTATAACATTCATTTGTAATCAACAAACATGCGCAAAATAACTGAGCGGACGCGTGTCGTTAAAGACCGACGTACAGAAACAATTCTAATTATCATATATGTTGAAATTATGCTTAACATTATGTCCCGTTATTCAGTAGCTCCCGGTCAATATTATTATCGATATTATTTCTGCCCAATGTCTACCTTCTGCCTGCTACTATTTGATGTATAAACCTAAATACTGTCATACTGTTATTTCTGTCGCTTATTACTACGAACGCAAGACGGCGGCTAGTTTTTTTAGAAACTTGTAATGACTGTTAGTTTTTGACTATACTAGCCGACGTCTAGCGTTCGTAGTAATAAGCGAAAGAAATAACAGTATGACAGTATTTTGTTTTATACATCAAATAGTAGCAGGCATAAGTTAGACATTGGGCAGAAATAATATCGATAATTATATTGACATAAATTGAGACCGGGAGTTACGGTATAACGGGACATAAATGTTAAGGATATTTAAACACTTTCTGTGCAATGATTGTGCATCCAATACAGAAGACTCAAATTGCGGCTAAAGCACGCTAATAAGCGAATATCAGTCCAGTAAAACTAAGGCCCAAGCTCATACATTGATTGAGTAAAAAAAAGGGGTTGATTGAGTAATAAAAGGGGCAGTTCCCCGTCCATTTTTCGTCATTTATCGTACCTTCAGTGGATAAAATCTGCTGGACGTCCTGGTTGGATCTATAGAATTGACGTGTAGTCCGCTTAACTGTAACGTAAAATTGGATACTGCTGTGACTGATGTTAAGAGAAGCCTATTATAGGCAAGGTTCCCCGGGCAGAGTTCGTTCTCTTGCTACTGCTGTGAAGTTGTGGACGCGAGACAGTACGGGATTTGTTCGTCTTGATGACGGTTCGGGCGATAAGGCGTTGGGAAAAATATTATTACTGTTTGCACCAAGCAAGGTAGCCGCCGCAGACATGGTCACCATGCGGGATAAGCACCCGAAAGCGATATTATGCGCGGGATAAGGTGATAAGCACCCAGCGGTAGTGTTGACACATGCGATAGCGTTGACATAGCCCCAGTTCTGTGGCTGCAGGACGGGCAAAAATCTGACGACGGGCCCTGTCAGATTTTTGCCCGTCCTACAGCCACAGAACTGGGGCTAGCGTTGACACATCTAAGAGCGACAATGTTGATATATCCAAGACGGACCATTCAGTGCATGCAGTGGTTCGGTTGCATATACGTTCAAGGCGGCTGCCGATGCCAATGTGCTCTTGCATGCAGCGGCATAGTGGGACAGACTTCATTTTATTAGTATAGAAAGTGAGACTTGTCTTTAAGTTATGCATGTCATGAAGGGAACTGGGCCCAATCTTGTTGATATTCTTGTAAACTAATAATGCTTTGCCGCGCAATCGTTCAACATGGATCAGCTACCCGCTCTCTTCCTCAACTCTACGTATTCTGATCTAAAGTCATAAAAAACATGCCTCAATACACGCTCCGGTATCTTTTCAATCTTACGCATATTTGCGTGGTTTGGTACCGGCGGCTAGAAGATGGCGTGGTTTCGTACGGGCGGCCAGAAGAGGGCGTGGCTTCGTACCGTCAGCCAGAAGAGGGCGTGGCTTGGCACAGTCAGCCAGAAGAGGACGTGGCTTGGTACCGTCGGCCAGAAGAGGGCGTGGCTGGGTTCCGGCGGCCAGAAGAGGACGTGGCTTAGTATCGGCGGTCAGAAGAGGGCGTGGCTTCGTACGGGCGGCCAGGAGAGGGCGTGGCTTCGTACGGGGCGGCCAAAAGAGGGCGTGGCTTGGTACGAGCGGCCAGAGGAGGGCGTGGCTTCGTACGAGCGGCCAGAAGAAGGCGTGGCTTCGTACGGGCGGCCAGAACAGGGCGTGGCTTCGTACGGGCGGCCAAAAGAGGGCGTGGCTTGGCACAGTCGGCCACAAGAGGACGTGGCTTGGTACCGTCGGCCAGAAGAGGGCGTGGCAGGGTTCCGGCGGCCAGAAGAGGGCGTGGCTTAGTATCAGTGGTCAGAAGAGGGCGTGGCTTCGTACGGGCGGCCAGAAGAGGGCGACGCTTCGTACGGGCGGCCAAAAGAGGGCGTGGCTTGGTACGAGCAGCCTAAAGAGGGCGGGACTTCGTACGGACGGCCAGAAGAAGGCGTGGCTGCGTACGGGCGGCCAGAAGAGGGCGTGGCTTCGTGCGGGCGGCCAGAAGAGGGCGTGGCTTCGTGCGGGCGGCCAGATGGGGGCGTTGCTTCGTATGGGCGGCCAGAAGAGGGCGTGGCTCCGTACGGGCGGCCAGAAAAGGGAGTGCTATGGTACCGTTACTCAGAAGAGGATGTGGCTTGGTACCGCCTGATTCTGGAGGGGATACTCTGGAGCGGTAGTTTTGAAGTCTGTGTTTTTAACTGATCAAGACGGTATCGCCAATGCTACTCCAGAACATAGTAACCGCCACTGAAGAAAGTAGAGTTGGATAGGGTCTAGATGTTATCAATTTTCTCGCCTTAAAGCCTCTACGGACAGATTATCAAATAATTCCGTCATAGTAGCATGTGACTAAATAACAATTACGTCATGGTAGCATCTGATTAAGTAACAATTACGTCATGGTAGCATCTGATTAACAATTTTACAATCAGCAGATGGTGAAGGGTCCATGGATCCTTTCTTTTATGTCCCGATTAACGTGCGACCAATGTTGTCCCCAGCTCAAAGTACGGACTTGGATGAGCGTTACACTACGGGATTCATTTGATGGTTGTGTTACATAATCCAATAGTAAATTAATTAGAACAAACTTAGATGGGGGGGGGGGGGGCAAATTCCCAGATCACGAAGATTACATTTCTTTATTCTCAGGTCACGATGAATTAAAAGCAGAACTTTCCGCATGCAATGGAGGGGCCGATACACGATACTAAATTGAATTTTTTCCCCATTCACGGTTATTTAATATTAAAATTCCCAGTTCATGTTTAATGAAAATCATTACTCACGGCGGTCGGCTAATACCCCATTCCCAGTTCACGAAGGCTTATTTTCCCCTTTCCCAGCTCACGGTGAAATCAAAAGCCCAATCCCGAGAGACGCATATATCCCTTGACTCCCCCCCCCCCACACGCAACTAAAGCTACTTAGAAAGCAACATTTCCCTGCGAAGTTATAACAAGCCAAAGGCAAATGTTGGGTGTCTTTAGTGTTTATTGCAAATATACACAAATATAGTGCGCAATAAATAAAAGCCGTTTGGTCAACAACATTTATTGACAGAATACTGCATCGATTAAGACTGGTTTGGCACCACAACGGTTGGTGACACGGTATGACGACATCAGCTGGTGTTATTCTCCTTGCTCACCAGCTTCCCAGCAGATGTGAAGGAAAGTTACGTCATACAGAAACATAAGTCAACGAGCTTCCATACTGAGATTCCGATGCCTTTCCTTGGCTTTACCTCAAAGAAAAAGCACTGGACTATAAACTAGAAGCCCCATCGACAACAGACGCCGTAAAACTCATGTCTACTTTGATGAATGCATTCATATGGATGTCATAGAAGAAAGACTTATATTGAAATACGTTCGTCTTCGTTTATCTGCAATGATTAATAACATCATTTTTGACAAGTTTTATTCATGACGCATGTGCGATATATCGTTTTACTATCGTGTGACGTCATTCCATCTAATCACAGTACAGCAAAGACCAGCGAAACACATTCCTCGCAATAGAAACCAACACATAGCGCAAACAAGGTTTAGGAATTATGTACAAACCATCAGCAGTGTACTGCCATAAGCCAGAAACCCCACAAGTTTATCTCATAATGATTATTATTTGTTATCTCACTAGCTCATTATTGTTCAAATACACCCAGTTACGTACCAGGAGTCAAACCATTGCTACTGGCCTAAGATCATGTACAGGTAGTAGTACAGGTAGAGCGGCCGACTCGAGATCGGGAGATCACGAGTTTGACTTTCACTAGCGATGAAACCGGTCCCCGCCGTTATAGGACAAATTATTGGACAGCATGTAAGTGACGGGGTCAGAAGTCAGCAAGGGAACATCCGGATATTTATGCACGTAATCATCCGACTAACTACAATGCAAGAAAACATACATATCACATGTTTGGATAGTACAGTTTAACAAAGCCATACTTATTATTATTATAGACGATAATCTGCCCTACTAAGTACGTACCTAGAGCCTCTGTAATAATTGTACGACTTGTTGGTTCTTATATATAATAACGTTTACACACCGACGCTGCCCCCCCCACCTCCTCCCCTTATCTTGACACTAAAAGCAATCTAATTCGAACAATTCAGGTATACCATCGCACACTGCTTGAGAGACAGGGGTCATATTTCTTACGACCAGGTGCAATGTGTGAAGGACAATCAGGTAGGCCATGCCGCTCCTGGGCGAGTGGTAGTAATGGTAGGCGCTGACGTCTCAAACAGGCTGGTTATTCTGATACATAGGTGGAGCAGCGCACGTAAAAAATCCCCTGGCGTAAAACTGTTAAAGGAAATCACTCCTTGACCCCAGTGTCCTCTATACAGCGTATATAACGCGGCGTGTGTGTCGAGGCGCTCCCCCCGGCGGCCGCGGGCTGAACCAAACCTTGGTTGGTTAACATTGACACACAAGTGGGTTTTGGCAACCTACTGCCAATCCCCTCCCCACACCCACCCACCATGGGGTACGCTGTGTACAAATGTCACTTTACCGGTTACTGTGTAGAGCGAGATAGATTTAGAGTCAGGCTGTCGGCAGATATACACCGGAAGTGCCCCGGTACCATTTATTAGCACCAGTTACCGATTGGATAATAGGTCCCAACTTCCGCTTAGGTCACTATGACACTTGCGTTCGCATGACACGTGGTCTCTGTGAACCAGAACTAGCAGTAAATGAATCATCCCTTGGATTGCTATGGGATTGGTGTCGATTGTACGCATATCAGTACAGCCAACCCTTCATTTATAATGGCTTAATTCGCCATTTGCGTTATCATATGATAAATTTACAGTTGCACACTGGCGGACACGAAGGTTCTGCCACCCACTCAATTTGTTTAGCTTTGAGTTTTCGATCTAAGTGCAAATGGTCAATTTACTTGTAGACTTGTGGTAGATCTTACCACATTCCTAGACCCAGAGTTGGAAAAATTAAGCTTTACGCATTATAAATTCAGCGAACTTTTATAAAGTAATATTTGCCGTCGACGCATGGTGTGATGCCCTCCATAAACAGATTACCGTACCATTTAATAAGATTCTGCTTGAAAAGAAAGAAATCTTTTAAGACCTGAAAGACGCGCTAGACTATCTACCTCCCTCCAAGCCGTACTGTACATAGACTAGGCAGCGTTCAGTGAATGAGTGTAAATCATGTACTTGTCGCATCATGTACTTAAACTGTACTAATTTCGTATTTAAAATTAGAACTGATCTTGGATCGTACTTTAACACGACAGATAAGACCGCACCCTCGAACACAGGGTATTTCTGACATATAGACTCATACACATCCCGCATATATTGTCGACCATAAAATGCACACCCACATGTTCAGTGTTTGACCTCACTCCATCCACCACCCTTGTACTTTGAATCATTGCCCTTCCAAGCCGAACAGGTTAAGAACAATGGGACAACCTGGCTTTCATGTGGGCGTCTTGCCTGTTTAGTGTAGATATTTCAGACATTAATGGCCACTTTACCAGTGATAACGACCCACACACTCTGTGTTGAAGATGTTACTAGGCTTTAAAGTAAAAAGAATCTACTTGGTTGTGATGACCCTATTATATGCCCCAAGTAGCACACCGATCTGCCAGTCGCCTGCGCTCGATATAAAACGATAAAGAACCACTTATCTGAAAGCATACTCAAAGCTCACAAACCTTCTTTTGTGCTTTTCATCTTTTGTTCCATTGCATATTTCCCCGATAAATATATATGTATCGTCATAAAGAGGGGTCAACAAACGTACCCCAACCCAAATCAATCTCAATCCATGATATTAATGCTATTACCATTTAACGTGCCGGTTTTCGCTTTTTCACACGTGCAGTGCAGTTCATCCACATTCGTCCTGGGCATGCTCTTGGTACGCACCGTGACAGCAGGCATGACATTCGCCAGTTTATAATACGCACCGTGATGGCAGCCATGACATTCGCCCGTTTATAATACGCACCGTGATAGCAGCTATGACATTGGTACGCACCGTGCCAGGAGGTACGACATTTGTCAGCTCAGGATACGCACCATGGTGGCTGGCATGACATTTGCCAGCTCAAGATACGCACCATGATGGCTACCATGACATTTGCCTACTCAGGTTACGCACCATGATGGCTGGCATGACATTCGCCAGCTCAGGTTACGCACCATGATGGCTGGCATGATATTTGCCTGCTCAGGTAACGCACCAGGATGGCTGGCATGACATTTGCCGGCTCATGTTGAGGCACGAATGGCATCCAGGACTACGAAAATCCTTAGGATTGCATACTTTATAAGCAAGAAATGGGATTGGCGATTGCCTCCTTTAACCTTGGCGCAAGTGCCCCCAGGCAAGCCCGCTTCTCTAGGGGCACAACGGTAACAATGTTAGAACCCTTCGACGTTAGTAGGGAATCGACTGTAGCTTTTACTATAATGTGTCCTCGAACAATCATAGTGTTTACGTATTCTATATACCTTGTTCTATCATCTGACATCAAAAAAGTGTGTCGACACTAGGCCCTCTCCGCTAGAGGGCCTTGTCAGTCGCTCACTTTGAACTTAAGGACAACAGCAGCGCCCTCTTTCACAGGTCATTGACCGTTACAAAGTTTGGGACCCAGGCTACATATGGTTCAAATGGTGGCGGGATTCGCCAGGTGGCGCTGCATACACATGGCGGTTGGTAGGGAAAAGTCGGATGCTCAAACATTTGTTCGCGAAAATACGACTGGAACAATCTAGTGTTGACACACTTTCTTGATGTCAGAAGATAGAACAAGGTATATATAATACGGAAGCACTATTATTGTACGCGCCCGCATTATAATAAAAGCTACAGTCGATTCCCTACTAACGTCGAAGGATTTTAACATTGTTACAGTTGTGCCCCTAGAGAAGCGGGCTTGCCTGGGGGCACTTGCGCCAACCTTTAACCTTGCGTCGGTCAAGACGGTAAGGAGGTCTTGGAGGTTAAGACTGTTCAAGATTTCCAGGCAAGAGACGGAGAACGGATAAAAGACAGTTCTTGATAATTAGATCTACGTACCGGTCTGCTGTAATTACAAAATCGATCGATTTTTTTTTATCGTTGGTCGCTCAGCAAGAAACCACTGGCGTAACAAAATGCGCGAAAACACCTATAGCGTTCGGTTGATTGTGTTTCATCGTCAACTTATGCCATCAGGCGGCGCCACCACGCATGCAGGCTTGGAACCAGCCTGCAGCTGTTTCAGACAAACAGGCTGGTTCTCCACCGAGCGCGAAGTGAAAATGTTCGGTCGACGGCGAAAATGTTGATTTATGCAATTTGTTTTCTTGGCCAAACGAGTGTGGATATTGTCACCCCAAGCTCTGTTTTATGATATCAAAAACTACATACATTTCATACCACGACTGAAGTAAATGTTTTTAGTCAGGATGTGAAAATAGGTTTTGTGAACAGCAACCAGTGTCATGGGTTCAGACGTTACATGTCGTCCCTTTCCAAACTATCCTACGACAGCATCGTCTTGATTTCAGGCTAGTCTACTGAATGCATGAATATGCCTTCGTCTGCATCTCATTATTACCTGCTGCTCATTCGTTACCAATGAATTAATGTTAAAAAAAATGTGTCAGTGTAATGTGGGTCGTGTAGGATGAAGAATGCTGTTCTGTGTTTACAAACATACTATTTCCTTCTTTCATTTAATTCCTTGTCGTCACGGCATCGGTCAGCGTCTGTTCCTTCCACTGGAATCTTGTGCACGATATGATAAGAGTATTGCCTTATCAATGATGCTAGTACTCCTTATTATATAGGTGGCAAGTCAGATGTTGGCACTGGCATGCTTCCGGCAACCAGCGATGTTGGTACTTATCGCAGATCATGTAAGCTTACAGTTGGCGTTGGTCCTTTATATCACAGTTGGTGTTGGTCATAATCTATGGTGTAGCTGCCACCATAGGTCCTTCCTTATCACAGTTTGTGTTTGTCTGTATCGCAGATGGTGTAGCTGCTGCCATAGGTCCTTCCTTATCACAGTTTGTGTTTGTCTGTATTGCAGATGGTGTAGCTGGCACCATAGGTCCTTCCTTATCACAGTTGGTGTTGGTCCTTATCGCAGATGGTGTAGCTGCAGCCGTAGGTCCTTATCACAGATGGTGGTACTGCCACAGGCCCTTATCAGTTCTCCGTCCAGTGATTGGTTTTAAAAACCGGATTAAGAAGTGATAAGGAAGCGTAGCATGTTATAATCACGTGATAAATAGACCGTCCCCGCAGTCTATCGTTGAAGAGATCGTAGACAGATGTCTACTGGCCAAGACACGTGGTCGCAGGATGTCGCTTTCTCCCTTCGGCGTTTGTGGCTTCAGTGATTTGATCCCTGACGTCGACAGGTGCGGTATAGTTGGAGTGGACTCGGTCATCCGGCCGCTTTTTTCTTTTTACAATCCTGAGATCATCGCTAAGTACTGCACAAGGGCCTCTCAAACGTCAACATGAAGCAAGTTTTCTCTTGATGAACTCACTGGACATCAATCTAATAGGACGCGATAACTAGCAGCATTATCGACCTCTGACATCCGGGCATGTCGGGACGGATCACCGCCGCTGGTGTGTCGGAGGGGGCGACACCCGACGGCAACACTGTTACTTACTGACGGACAATAAAAATGGCTGCCGTGTTACAAAACGCTCCGTCGTTGAAAGATGGGAATATTCAATGCATTAAATACAGCGCTGATCGCATTACGAAGCGACTTCTCCCCGGTCTCTTCCCGGGTTCGTCTGAAGAGGGGCAGCTGGGGAGACAGACACGCGGCCACGGGAGACAGATGGCAGCCTCGGCTACCACCAGACAGTACACACGTGTTCCTAACGCCGTCGGCGGCCACCAGTTTCCGTTCCTTCCGTCCTTCCTTCCCACATTTCCAAAGCGGCCCTCTGGCGAAACATGTTCAGCGGTGAAATATACACCGTCTGATCTATCCGCCGACCGCGTCGCGAGAGTTGAGTCGTCTGGTGTATAACTCACAATACGTATTTGTACCACACCCACCAGACGCCTCAACAATGGTTGGAGATGGAATCAATCAGAATGAGTACTATTTATCGGTGGAGGGCAGTAGTACGCTCTTTGGGTCGACCATTGTAAAGAAATACGACGTGTGGCGGGGAGATCAATGAACGCACACACAACATGTCCACCTGGGACCGGTGACTGACGACAGAGGTTTTATGTATCTGTCTTGGTAGATACCCATGTACCCGAGAAAAAAAAGTGACATAGGTCACAATAGATTACAATGATGTGGGGTGCAGATGTCAGAGAGCTTCAGTCACGGAGTGTATCCAGTTGATGGTGTAGATATGCATCGAATGCACCGTTGTTACCAGCGTGGCCAACAGCAGCAGCAGCCGCCAGATGGTCAGACAGCAAGCAACAAATGGCGCCCTCCCTGGGACAAGTCACTGTCACGCTCTATAGATTTACGTTGACATAACATTCCATTTTTATATCCTGACTGATAAAGTGAGATTCACCACGCGACAGCAACAAATTCGTTTATAATGGCAGCCTGCTCTGCTCACTAACCATGACCGAACAGGGCGGTGCGTCTTTCACTATGTTACACTTATATCAGGAATATAGTACCTATCAGGTGTCAGGTGACCTCCATTCGTTAACTCCTCGTTTACCCGCATGGTGGGTGCGTGACGGGGGAGATGGTGAGGGGAGAGCGGGATGGATGCCTGCCTTTATAAGGCGAATTAAGCGTGTGCATACGACACTCTACCACTAGGCCGCCCCGCATATATATATATATATATCGCTATCTACCGCACACATCAGACCCAGCAACAAGTGGGCGGGCGGATTGCCACGGCCGTGGTCACATGCGAGAGACGAATCGTCGCGGCCTCCACACCGCAATCAATAGGAGTTCACATATTAATATCCGCTTCTCGACCCTGCTCACCACGTCCACCGGTTTCTGGGTCAGATGCGGGGCCACGAGGCAACATCTGCGGCCACTCGGTGATCGCAGCCACCTCGCCGCGATACAATGCCAAACCGCGCCCACATTAACTGCCATGAAACACCCGTATTTAAATGTCAACCAGTTATTACGTATGAGCGAATAAAGCCTTTCGGGTTTTATGGGCAGAGTTATGTTTAGATGGAGGCTATATATTCAGCTAATATAGCTGACTAATTCAGCATCGTGGACCAGCAATACAGACCAGTGGCAGTGTAACACATAAATTCATGCTGACAAAATTGTTCAGAACTACATGGAGTCATGTCCAGAGTTCAAAGTTATTTATATGATACTTAACATGTTATTTCACATGTCGCGGCCCAAATGTTTATCGGTGAAACATCTTGGTAGCCTTACAAACAGATTGGGGTAGGATGTATGAGTATGAGGGGGGGGGGGTGTAGTCAATAACCCATAGCAAATTCGTTTTATACCTGCACACGTTATAAAGCTACATCGATAGCCCTACTCTAGTGCCACACACCGTTGACAAGCAGCAAATGCCATGCAGCGGTCAAGTAGCACTTTATTGGTAGTCTAAATTCCTACGATTTTTAGACACTATTAGTCAGGCATTCATGACACGAAGCGGTCGCCTAAATATATCCCTGAAGTGAACAGGCCCTGTCATTGCCATATCTACCGCCCTAACCTTGATGGTCTACCGCCCTAACCTTGATGGTCTACCGCCCTAACCTTGATGGGTCGACCGCTCAAGCGAAGCCAATCAGCGCGACCATCAGTACACCCCTCTAGACTGCACAAGATACCAGACAGCGCATGCGTACTACCCCAGACAGCTGCTTCCGGTGTCTAGCTAAGTTACGAGCAAGAGACTGCACGTGTCTTCGCACTGGCCAAGGTCATTTGTAGCCATGGTACATGCCTCTCTGACCACGCCCGTAAACGGAGCTAGTGTGAGAGCCATGCCGCTGAAACGGCCGAAAACAAGAAATCGGCAGAAATCGCGGACCGATGGCTCAAGTTGAAGTTCATAACAGGAAAAATATACAGTGCCTACCCGCCAATGTGCGCCACGACGTTCCTAAAGCTTTTTGGACTTTCGTCGCACTTTCATTTCTTTGCTTGGTAACGTATTTTCTTGTAATCCGGGCGCTTTTTACACCTCTCGCTTCGTTTTGAATGTTCCGCCGCTCGCCGGAAGTAAACAAACTTAGCGTGAGCACTCGCTGCCAGGCGGCGTTTGTTGACTTCCGGTGAGCGGCGGAGCATTCAAAACGAAGCGAGAGGTGTAAAAAATCGCCCAAATTACAAGAAAATACGTTACCAAGCAAAGAAATGAAAGTGCGACGAAAGTCCAAAAAGCTTTAGGAACGTCGTGGCGCACATTGGCGGGTAGGCACTGTATATTTTTTCTATTATGAACTTCAACTTGAGCCACCGGTCCGCGATTTCTGCCGATTTCTTGTTTTCGGCCGTGTCAGCGGCATGGCTCTCACACTAGCTCCGTTTACGGGCGTGGTCAGAGAGGCATGTACCAGGGCTAGGTCATTTGCATCTACTCTCAACGTGAATTGGACAGTCAAACCCGGTCTGAGAGAACTGGGAGACATACAAGGACAAAATCAATATACAGAGAAAATCTGCTTTGCACAAATTTAACGTCCATTCACACCTGTGTCCCTCCATGGCCATCACTTAATTTACATGCATAGCAGCCCTTTATATCACTATATCCCCTACAATTTAGATTTATACCTACTGCTTGCCTTGCTCGTGCAGATGTGCACCTGAATCAGCGGCTGTAGCGCCGGGCGTGCACATATCATGTCTCACAATGCCAAAAGTGAACCAAGCCGATCTGCAACCGTATCTATGGATCGATCGCTACACGTCGCAGTGCACATTACAGAGCTGCTGCCCGTGTCGTGGGAGGTTGGCGGCTGTCTGTCTTGCCTGGCCTATCTGTTACACACACACACGCACACACACACAGGCACAGCGACCTACCGGCTGCAGAGCTCCTGCACATCCTATGGGAGACACGTTTTGACGCCTCTACACACACCGTACGCACTGAGCTGAAGCCCGTGCTGTCTCTGTAAACATGCCACGAGGTACAGTCGTTCAGTGGCTGTGACTGCCAGACGCTCGTAACCTCGTCACATTCCTGTGTTGCTGAAGCGTGTAGCAGCATCCCGACGCGCATTCCACCGGGACGAACTTGCATCCAGTCAGGCCAGGCGTGCCCTACAACCAACTCCCCACAGTCCCGAACAGAATCAACAACATGGCAGCTTAGATATTACGGGGGGACAAAAAAAGAAAGGGGTGGGTGACACAAATATCACCAACGTCTATTGGTCAAATTAAGTCTTCCCAATTTCTGAACACGTTGGCAAGACCGCGGTTCAAAATGGTAAATACACTCCGAGGAGAAGCCTCGGAGATTTGGTGAAGATAAATCCGCGTGGGTGCTGTGAAACGGAGATCAGTACCAAATCCAGATGCCGAATTGGCGACCCCGACACAGTACCAAATCCAGATGCCGAATTGGCGACCCCGACACCCAAGTCCAACCCACCAAATCTGTAGGTCATACACTCATGATGATATAACTGTTGGCAGCAACAATGTCCCTTTCCCCCAAAGAACAAATACGTGTTTAAAATATCGCCTATAATATACCCTCGGCCACGTCAGCAGTATATAGCATAGCGTAAAACTAATAGGCACAATCAGTACGGAAACTATGTCTTATCCTATCTTATGCCTAAATATCACCCAAGTCGTGAATGACGAGCAATTACTTGAAACGTGGTCGCGATGTAATGCCAATGGCAGCCAACGGAAGACCTAAATGAGCTTCAACTCGTGAAATATTCACATATAATACATACAGGCGATACTTACCCCAGTCTGTCTGTCCCCATCACGCCACGCGGAGTTTCTGGGGTTATCTTGCCGGCCGACCAATAGCTGACCCCTCAGTTCAACGGTCAACTGGGTGGGGTGGAGAGGGGGCGCGGGAGATGTGGTTGCCCCAAGCCGACACCCCCGCCCTCTCCGTCTCACTAATATGACAAAGACGACATTATATCAGGGTGCCTGCCGACAGCTTGCGTGAGTCCTGTCTGCACAACATGGGGTTCCTATCGCTCTGTCTCTCCCTCTCTCCTCCTCTCCCTAAGGCCTTCCATCATGGCTGGCGTACACTGCTCCTATCTGTCCGTACTACATACGTGTACACACGTCCGTCCGATAACGCCGGCGCACCCGCCACTTCCACCTCACTCCCTCCCTCCAACCCTCACAACCACATCCTCCCTCCCCCCCCCACCCCCTTCCACCGATTGGGCCTTCCGCCCCCACCGCATGGGCCTCCCCGCCCCCGCCGGCTGCCTCGTGATGGCGGGAGACTGACTGGGCGAACCTCCGCGGCGGACGACACAACCGACCTGATCGGAGAAGTGGATAACACAATAGCTACACTCAGGCCTGTCAGGCGGGCGAAAGTATTCCATTCACAACCAGTGTGCGCTCCACTGCCTGCTTGGAACTTGGGTTCGTCGTCGCCCTTTGCCGCGGCCAACCGTTCAAACGCCTGACCTCGGCGAGAGGGGGGCCGGGGCGCCCTGCTGAGGCGGACAGGGTCCCGGGGTGAGGGAGGCGGGCCGGGCGGGGGTGGTGGGGCCGGCTCGGGCGCCCGGCCAGACACGGCCGACATCTGCACTCGCATTCCTCTGGTAATGGTTGAGGCCGGCATGCGGCCGGTTATAAGCACACTGGCAGCCCGCCACCCTCACAGGCCACCCGGTCTACAACACCCACCGCTACCCTCACACGGCCTGCCCCACCCACTGCTTGCACGGCCAGCTAACAACCTCCAATCCCCTCTTTCAACCACTCAAATCCCCCCCTCCCCCACCCACCCCTCCGCTGCGCCCTCACCACTGGTCTCCCACGCTGCAATCATCACCAGCCCCACACACCCACACCCCGGCCGCACGCCGTACGGGGGGGTCAACTGGAGGGCAGTTGGGCGTGGGGTTGGGTACCTCCACGCTGGTTGGACGGTGGAGATACCATCAGACTATAGGGGTATGTTTGGCTGCAGTGTGGGGAGCTGACGGTGGGTGATTGTGAGGGGGTAGTAATTGGTTCAAGCGGTATTTTCCAGTATATGGCGAGATGTATACAGGGAGGATGTAGGCCTCACTATGAATGGCATGATCAGTAAGCGGTTGGTTTATGAAGCACCGCTTGGTTGCATCACCGAACAGCCACCAAGGCCCTGTCAACTACCCCCAGCCCCTCGCTCGCTCGCTCCCGCTTTTAACCCCAACTCCCACTGCCTTGGAGCTGTAAGGTTGAACCCCAGCCTCCAATGCGGGGCCCCTCCCATTTGTATCACTGTCCTGTCACCCCGGTTTAACAGGTCTGTCAATATATTCACATAATGTCGCCCTGAAGTGGCACACATCCCAAGTATCAACAGTGGAACAGTGTGACACAAAACATCTCGTCCCCAACTTGGATAAAATTCACATTAATAAAACTCCCCTGAACTCGACCACCATGCCCCGGCCTCGTCAGGCGGGCACGTACTGAGGATGGGGGTGGTTGCGGGGGGGGGGGGGGGGCATTGGCGTCACCATGCCATCCAGCCACGCCCACCTCACGCTGCCAGTCGCGCTGCCGGCTGCCTGTATCTAAAGACCCAGAACCCAGTTTATCGGCAGGAAACTCCACTGTCATCACACTTTATAAGTCAGAGTCCACACATATCTAAGGCTCGTGGCGCATGCTTGGTAACTAATATAGCAAAACTGAAATGTTTGACACAGAAACACGAGAAATAGGCGTCTGTAAGTAAGGCAGGCCTATCAAGACGAGAGACGGCAGAAGGGCCTTTAACCCTTTGCGGCATTCGTGTCTAGTGCAGAAAACATATGTATTATGTATAGGATTAGCCCCATTTCATTACCCACGGAGTTTTCAGGGCCGAGTTAAGCTGTAATGCCTAAAACACCAGCATTTCGTTTACAACGGGCTGGGGCTATATCTGCATGTTGCAATATAGAGGATACACGACAACATTGCACCTGTCACAAAGCCCCGCACACAGTGGTGGGCGCGTCGTTCTGGGAACACCCCGGGGAACACCAAGCACGACAGAGAGATCCTGTTAGCAGCGTATTAACACAACTTCAAAGTCAGGCGGGCTAAGCCAAAGACAAATACGGTGTGGGGGTAATTATCCGTCCCTGCGGCACTAACAATCACAGCGTTGTTCAAGAAGGGTGTGTGGTGGGGGGGGGGGACTTATGTGGGCCTATGGTAGTAGTCTTTGGTAGCCCCTGTGGCTGTGACAGGGGTGCACGGGTTTGGCTGCAATAACAGCCTGTAGACTTGCTAGCTATTCTTTACATTCATTCCAGCCTTCATTAGAGTTCATTATCCCCAGGCCGCAGCGCGCACTGGCTCTAACCCTAACGGCTAACAACAGCACAAACACCCCTCGTTATCATTTAAAACCCCGATCATGGAGGCACACAACACGATAAGGTTGTTTCTCTAAGAGATTGTAGACGGAAGGTATGTGAAGCAATCACTAGGTGCTGGCACATGAAGCAATAGTATTACGTAACAATGACGTGGGTTCAGCCTCATCGGCTTGGGGGTGTAGGGGGGGGGGGTGACACTGGGGTCAGGAAAATGGGCTAATGCGGCGTGTACTGGGGGGGGGGGGGGGCGGAGCTGAGAGGACTGTATACACACAATACGGCAAGATAATAATGTATACATGTATATACATTTGGCGCCATTACAGAAACACTAGCGCCACCTACCGAGAAAACCTCGCTATCTCTCCTGGACTCACCTCGGCATTTCCGGCCCGAAAAGCAAGATTTTCATTTGATTAAGTGTAATACAGGTTGAAGAATCGTACGTTCGACAATATATACCTCATGTGTGATGAAGTGACACACCCAAACGCTACACCCCATAGCTCATTCGTAGGTCTACTGTGGCATGATATTCACGCTGCGAGGACGCCAAATCACGATTTCCAGGACAGATTCAAAATTGTTGTTTAGGTGCCTCAATCACATCTAAAAGCAAGACACGAGAGATCTTAAACTTGTCGACCGGTGAACCTGAGTGTCAGGTCCTTGAGCTCACTTCCGCTCTCTTCAAGAGGGAACATCCTACCCACCCCTACAACCCACCAACTTTTCCACCCCCTAACCACAGCTAATCCCCGTTCCCTCTTCCCATAGCCTAACTCCCACCCCCTCCCGCTTCCGTCAGTCACGAAATACCCCCCACCCCCTTCCGCTTCTGTCAGTCCCGGACCCCTCCTCCCCCATGGCGTCGTTTGGCCCACTCCTATTTCCCCTATATCTATATACCTTGATCTGTAGATAGCAGACAGCATGGTTTGTTTAAAAGGTATTAAAGGTACATGTGCGGTTTTAACTGTATACGAGTCATCCTACGTTTAAGAGACGTGTTTTTAAGATTATGGTGCCGGGGTCTGTGGCCACAAAAGCTGCGGCGAATCAAAGTAGTTTATTGCGTACTATTGGCTGGCCTCCAGCCCTGGTACAATTAATTAGTACAAAAAAAAAAGAGAAACACAGCGACAAAAAAGAAATACAAAAGTGCGCTAATGTGGAGATAACACCTCTTGCCTTCTCTTTCTCAAGGCAGCGACGATAAATTTACATAGTCCGTATAATGTCTTCTCATTTTCGCTGCTCATCAATTGCACAAAACTGTCTATTGATGGATAATTATAATAAACGGGGCTAATATACTTTTGTCGAAGATCGGCGTATAAATGACATTTAAGTAGGAAATGGATTTGAGACGACTTCGTCAACACAGATTCCTAGGCAATACGGACACAGTCTCTCCTCTAAGGGCATGTTTAAATGTCTACCTTTTTCTATCATAAGATCATGGTTACCACATCTGAATCTACTATAGGCCTTTCTTAATCGTTCACTCTTAATTACTTTTAAATAGCGTTCCGGGTTTAATAGGGTCTTATAAAAGCAATATTCTTTCGATAATTTGCCATTTTCACATACGTCCGTATACCATATTTGTGAGTGAATATCCTTCATTCGTTGTGACACTTCCTGAATAAAAAACCTCGCGTCACCCACTTCTTGACTAAGCCATGCAACACCAAATCCGTGCTTAAATAACCAATTCTTTACTTGTGACGCCCAGTTTTTCCTTATTTTACCGACGTCATCATGCGAGCATAACAGTCTATAACTGGCTTTAGCCAATCTATCTTCTGGCATCTGTAACAGTTTAACCCAGTATTTGATTACTTTTAATTCGCTATTATACTGAATCGGTAGACGGCCTAATTCACCGAGCACAGCTAGATTCGACGTGGATTTGCCAACTCCCAGAATGTATTTACAAAACTTAACGTGCACCTTCTCAACGTCCTCTATGCAGCTAAGTCCCCATATTTCTGCGCCATACAATAGAATAGGAAGCACCATGGAGTCAAATAGCTTTAACAATAGACAAGAATCCAGACCTCCTGTTTGAATATCAATACGTCTTATTACCGTAGCCGCCTTATGTGTTTTATCTGCCCTAAGCTTTTGTGTAGCTGTCCATATCATCTTGGGGGTGAAATGCATTCCTAAGTAATTATACATCGATGAACATTGTATTTGTCGACCATCGAACAACCATCTTTCGTTCCCTCTCAGACACCCGCCGTTTCGGAACACCATAACTTTGGTTTTGCTCATGTTAATAGTCATACCCCATTTCTTGCAATATTCCTCTAAGGTCTTGATTATCGCCTGCAGTCTACCCACGGAGTCGGCGAGGTTCGACAGATCATCCGCGTACATCAGCGCTATCAAGTTTGGGAAGGTCTGATCTATGAAGATACCTTTACAATCATTCACAGTTAACAAGTTGAAATACTCGTTCACATATAAAATGAAGAGCAATGGGCTCAATAAACAACCTTGCCTGGTACCTAAGGAGCACGTAAAAAGCTCGGTCAGGGTATTCGAGCACTGCACACATGATCGCAGTTGCTGGTATAGTGACATCAGAACCTTAAGCGATCCTCCATGAAGCCCCTCGGATAATAATTTATACCACAGATGATTATGTGGGACCTGGTCAAATGCTTTAGAAAAATCTACATACAGGCAGTAAAAGCGGCCGCCAGGTTTAGACAAATACTTATGAATGACAGCCTGCATAGTGAACACTTGGTCTATAGTCGATCGCCCCTTCCTGAAACCACCTTGACATTCAGATATTTTTTCATTTTCCTCAGCCCAATCGGTTAATCTTGTACTCAGTACCTTCATAAATACCTTACTGGCAGTCGACAACAAGGAAATCCCTCTGTAGTTTTCAGGATTATCATGTGAGCCTTTCTTAAGTACGGGACAGATAATCGCGTCAGCCCACTCCTGAGGATAGTCACCGTGAGACAAGATATAATTAAAAATACGTGCTAGGATCGGGCTAATAAGTCAACACTATTCTTTAATATTTCAATTGGAAGACCATCCAGCCCTGGAGCCTTGTTACTGGGCAACCGTATAATGGCCAACCTTACCCCGTCGAGCGTTACATCAACATTGAACCACTCTGTTGGTACACCACTATTACACTCTATACATGACCCAACGTGATCTCTTACTTCAGTGTCAATCATTGTCTGGAATTCTACGTCTGGGGTGGGACCTGTATTAAGTAAGGTCTTAAAATATGTCTCCCAGTTCTTGGGGCTAATAGACTCGGACGGTTGCGACCGACCGCAACTCAGACGTTTCACTGTCTGCCAGCATGAGCGACTGTCATTTACGCTATTCCACAACATTTGCTTGTTTATTTCTTTCATTGACTTTTCTTTTTCCCTGCGAGTTTTGACGTCAGGCCTGATAAAGGCCAGATATAGGGGCTTGGTAGGCCAACACGTGGGAGTGGGATGGGCTAGGGATGACCATGCACGACACGTGGACAATCAGTACGCTCCAAGCCCTGTAACTGGTAACATCTTACTCGACCTTATCAGTGACCCCATGTTACTGGACATCGACACGGGATAATACCCTAAGGACTGAATCTACATCCCTCAGGTCAAAATCTTCCATCACTTCA